>VZRO01006324.1:276423-301749 GCA_013397915.1 Daphoenositta chrysoptera | reverse complement strand
ATTTCATGCATTTCCTGTTCAAAACACACTCATAAAAATGAAACATTTTTATTTATTTTATTTACTTATTTAATTTATTTATTATGAAAAACTACAAATTTCTCCTTTCGTTATTGCTGCTTCTAGCAGAAACTGGTTAAGAATGGAACTGTTCAACAATCATAGAAAAGAAATGTCAAGGGAAAGGATAAACAGATCTGTTGCACCTGTTAAGTCCTCAATGTCATCGTTATCATCATCATCATCTCCTTCTCCCCCTCCTCCAGTCCCAGCCTGAGGAACACTCAGGGCTTGCACAGGCCTTGGATCTTTCATGCAACTTGCAAAAATTTGATCGGCAGGAGTTCTGAAACAGGAAAAAAAAATAAAAATCAATCTTTAAATAGCATAATTTTTTTAATATATCACCAAAAAACACAAAAACAAACCCTACCAGCTTATTTATTCCAGCAGTATTAACTAACTCCTCCTAATTTCATTGAGATGATTTTGCTCCTCAAGAACTAACAAAACAACTGTAATGTCCATAAAAGAACCCTGAAGATTTTTCTTCCTTTTCTCTATAAAACTCCTGTAGCAAATGCCACAAAATCAAGCAACCAAATATCAAAACCAGTCTTCAAACTCTACAATAAACTGACAGCTAAAAGAATCCCTCTAAATACTCCCTCTGCAGGATCTCTGAATTATTAAGTGATCAAGTCTGGTTATAATCATTATTTTATTAAAATAAAGCCTCCTGTATACATTCCCCTTAACTCTTAATAATATATCTAATATTTTTAAAGTTTCATCTGGATTTTTGTTAATTAAGTATTTCTGAATTCTTTCCTTAGGAGCAGCAAATTCAACAGTACCTCCTGTATTTCTTCAGCAGGAGTTTCTCCATGTAGCTCAGGCCCTCCTTCTGGAATTCCACATGGATGGGTTCCTTCACAACAGTAACATTGGTCTGGACCTCACAAATCCCCACAGGTTCTGTCAGAATTATTTTTAAAAAATTATATAGCTCTTCAGGCTTATAAACCTGCTATTAACCTACATAATTCTTGAATGAACATCACATTTTGAGTCTGTGCTTAGCTCAGTCTCTGCATAGCTCCAAAATTTGAATGGCCAGCAATATTATATTTACAGAACACAGTCAGTGGTGAGGGCAGCCATAAAAACTCATTTATTACAGATTACTACACTGGAGGCATGGGAAGAGTGGGGGGATGGAAATCCATGATTCCACAGATAAAAATCCCCCACTAAAGAAGAAAAAAAAGGAAAAAAATCAGTTTAATATCATTTTGTACAAAAACCCACAGAGACAAACCACCATCCATGGACTAGAGGAACAAGATCAGCTTGCACAAATCCAATCAGACCAGAGGAATTTTTCATATTTTTCCATGCATACTTCAGCTGATTGCAGCTTTTCATTGGGACAAAGAAATATTAAGAGCCTGTGGAAGGCAAGCAGAAAATGTACTTGGATAGAACATACAAAACCCTGAGCCCTGCACATTCCCTGCCTCAGTTTAAAACTGACTTTATGTTGAGCTCTACAGTTGGTGCTGAAGTGCCACGTGAGACACAAAGCCAGGAAAGGACAGGGACATGGCTGGGCAACCTGGCCATTGCCTGAGAGCATTACAAAAACTGAGCTAAACACTCCCCTGCATCTCATTAAATAAAACCCTCAGGGACTAATGCTATTAATAAAGGAACACTGAGAAAAACTAAGAAAAACCTCTTATTCTAATATAATAGCTGCCTTTACTAATCAAAAATCTAACTGCCCCAAATGGCTTCTAATATACCTAAAATATCACTGAAACAGAACAAGCCATACCTGATGGGACATCACTGGCACACAGTTGTTCTCCAGGATCACTTTTACCTTTCCTCCACTGAAGCAAAGCTTCCTGAAAAGACTTTGCAGATGCCTCCTCATCAAAGGCACCGCTCAGCAATAATCCTTTGTCCTGCTTTCCAGGGCTTGCACAGGTGGATTCTGAGGCTGGCTCCTAAATCAGTTCCACAACATTACTAATAAAGCATTTCTGATGAGCAGCAACATTTTTAGTGTCAGCTGTGGAACTGCAGCACTCAATTTTCTGGGCTCAGCTGAGCTACCTGGTAATCAAGATCACTCACATTTTATGTGGTCTTGCTCACAATTAATTGCAAAGATCTATCAAGAGCTAAATAAGAAAGACAAAGATGTTTTTATTACCAGACACAGAAAACCTAGATTTAAATGTGGTATCAGAGAGCTGTGGCCATGGACACCCACATCCCATGGATTGGACATAAAGCCATGGAGAGCCCACATCCCATGTACAGGAGGGACTAAATGAGGCATTTAATGCAGCATGTCTCATTTAAAGCTATTTATGAGTTATGTGCTTTACTAATGAAGAGCTGCTTATTGAAGCTTCTCAGCAGACAGGGGCACATCTGGAGAGGTCAGCAAGAGGAAAATGGTCATTTAAGGGGCTAACTGGGATAGCAGTTCACACATTAAAACAGCAGTCCAGGGAAGTGTGAACTGGAAGAGATGAGATTGACTAAAAACAGCTACAAAAGGAGAAAAAACAGTGTTACATTGGGATTTTACTGGTTTTCAACCTTTATTAGAACAAAGAAAATTACTGTGGAAGGCCTTGATTACCAACTCTTGGATGATTATGAAGCAAAACTACGAAATGATTTATGTATCTATGGCAAAGACCAGAAGGAAAGATCCTTTGTCTACACATTCTCCAAGAGTGTGACAAGTTCTTACCACAAAAAGCAGCAAAGGTACAGGCAGAAAGAGTAATGAAAGAGTCAAACATGAGCAGCCCCTACACCATCAGGATGTTTTCCTATCTCCTTTCCACCTGCTCTACACTAAAACCGACCCAGGGACTGCTTGCACATGCAATGGCATTTGAGACTTTCAAAAGGAATAAACCGTGGCTGTTTAAAGGCGTCAGTGTCTGCACGTTCGGGGCACTCCCCGATCGCTGCGGCACTGCGGGATGAGCACGGCGCAAAGCTCACCGTGTGAACACGGGGTCAGCAGGGAACAACCCGAGCTGGGGGCTGCCCCTAACGCGAGCGAATCGCAGTTCAATTCCTGACAGCGGAACGATTTCCAGACCGATTCTTGGTACGGCTGAATCCCTGCCCGGCCCGGGGATCCCCCGGGACGCGAGCGGCGGGCGCGTCCTGCGGGGGCGCGGCGCCCTCGGGCGGCGATTCCCGGCAATGCAGCCGGCCCCGCGCTCCGGGACGGGCCGGGAGCGCTCCGGGACCGGCCGGGATCGCTCCGGGACCGGCGGGGATCGCTCCGGGACCGGCGGGGAGGGCTCNAGCGCTCCGGGACCGGCCGGGATCGCTCCGGGATCGCTCCGGGGCCGGGGAGCGCTCCGGGACCGGCCGGGATCGCTCCGGGATCGCTCCGGGACCGCTCCCCAAAAAGCGCTGGAAAACCAAACCAGGCACGATCTGCGCTGCTGGGAGCGTGCGGTGGTGTTTGTTACCTGGGCGTTAATGAAACCGGGAGCACCGAAGTAAAATCCCAGTGGTTTGCTGGCAAGTTATCTTAAACTCCAAATCCGCACGTATTTTTTCCCAAAGGAAAAGCATTACAAAGACACACACAAAAATCAGTTCTGTTTGAGTGTTAGCAGCTCCAATTGGTTCAATAAAACCAATGGAAATAAATCACATCATGTATTACAGGATCTAAGAGAGATGATACTTTTTTAGAATAAAAATGTTATTTTCTTATTCAACAGTGGAACTCCTCCATTCACATAAGTCACTACAAAAATCGAATTTTATGAGGCTACACCACACTTTGGAGGCTGGGTTTCCAATCTATACTTGCTAAAAGGCAAAATTTCTTTATTAAATAGAAATCACCTCATACTTGATAATAGAAATTTCCACCCTAACAGAGCCTACAAGGTGGCAGCTTGGAAAGCACTCAGAATTCAGCATGTGCCCCGGGTCTTATCTAAGGATTTAAAATTACAAAACATTCATGGAAAACTTAATTTTGCCTTATTTGCCTGCAACCATACATCTTATTTAAATCACAGAGTAGTGTTCCTTAGTTAAGGATGAGATCAGCCTTCTTCAGTCACATTCACATGGTGGGCAAATTAATAAAAATACAGTTTAAATAAATTCTTTAACTGTTACCAGTTAAAGAATTGTTCACAGTTCTGGTAACAGAACCATTTAATCTGTTTCCTTGCATTCAGAGAGATCAGTCTGTAAAATTTCCCTTTATTTTATTGGCAGTAAGTAATTATCAGAGAGAAAAAGAAAAATGTGTGTCTATATACTGCCACCAAAAAAAAAAATTGTACGTATTAAATTGTGTTGCCTGACATTTATTTTTAACCCATTTACTTACCAGCAGCCCACCCTTAATTTTAGGTAGCCCACAGACCATTCCCCTCACTTCAGATTTTTCACGAGCTACAACATTTCTTCTTTCAGGCTTCACTTGTTCTTTCACTGGCTCTGGAACAAAATAAACAACAAAAAAACCCAACTAATCCAGTATTCCACTCTCTGATTTCTTGTTTAATTGCAGCAACCCCCAAGAAGCAATAATCTACCAGAAGTTTGTTTAGGTTTTATTTAGTTAAGAAAGGAGTCTTTACCTTGAATCTGTTCCTTGAGTATTTGCAACTTCACTTTTTCTGGAGAAACCTAGAGGAAAGAATATTTACATATATCTGTGTAAGGCTCTAATGAAAATGAATAAAGAGTAACTTTTACAGAATGAAAATTATTTTGGGAAATAGCAGGGCACATATTTAAAGAGAAAACTCCATGTATTGCTCATGGCAGCCATGAAGCCCAGGACCAGTTTCCCTCCTCAGACATGAAATATTGTCCCTCGTGACCCTTCCATGATTTAACACCCCAGTAATTAATAATTTTCAGCATTTTTGCTCCTCAGTTTCCCCCTGCAAACAGAGTCCACCCTGCCCCTCACTCACCCCTTATTTTAATTTTGCCCTTTTTTAAATTCTTCCCCAAGCACCTCCTCCTCAGCCACCCCAGCTGAAACCTGAAGTCTTTGAAGCAGCACCAGCTCTGAGTTCCTTGTCTCAGAGAAGGGGAAAGAGGAAGAGGTGGGTTAAAGAAAACCTTTTCATTCTGATGCTCTCCTCTCACAGGCAAGCAGGCAATTTTATTGAACTTCTCATTTTCTGCCAGTTTAAGAAAAATTGCCACAGATTCTTCCAAAAGAAAATAAGGAAAAGTGCCCCATTTTTACACATTAAAAAGCAAAGAGATTTTTCAATGATTTAGCAGGGAAGTTCCACATCATTTCTTTTAGGTCTGAGCAATGATGTCATGGAACAAGACCCAGTAAAACTGAGTTAAAGACTTTAACTGGGGTGTATTTTATCTGTGAAGGCAGAGAATTTGCACTCCAAGCTTCACCCAAAGCCTTGTGTTTCAGATCCATCATGGGCACCAGCCAAAAAAAGGACAGGCTCCTGATGGTTCCACCACCACCAGTGACACTCTGACAGGACTAAATCTGTAGAAGCAGTGATAATTTGCTGTTTATTGCAACTAAAACCCCAACAGATCACCCAACAGAACCTGATGTTCCTCCAGCTCAAAGGGAACTATAAGCTTGGCATGGAAAAATAGAGTCAGGAATTTTACTCAGATGGGGTTAAACCTTTTGGTTTTACAGTATTTGAAATGTCCCTGTTCTGCACCATAAATCTAGTTCTAAATCCTGTTTTACTTAAAATAGTTTTACTTGCAAATTTGTTTTCCTACCTTTTTCCTGTTTTCATTATTTTGTGCCAGAACTCGGCCTTGGGTGGTCCTTGGTCCTGCCTGCCCAGATTTCCAGTGATAAGCACCTAATTTCCTACAAACCAAGGGCAAGAAAAAACTTAAAAGTTAGGCCTTCTGCAAGCAAGAGAAGCATAAAAGTCTTCCTTCAGCTTGTTAAATATGAACAGAGCATCACAAAAATAAAATCCTTGTCTATAGGATCATCAATTCCCCAAAACACAAACAACTCCCTTCCATTTAAACCTGCTTCACATCTACTTCAATAGCAGTAAATACACCAAATGTGTAAGAAAACACTTATTTTTAAACCATTAAATTGGTCCAAGTTTTCAAACATAAAAAAATCTTATCAAGTCTCAAAGGCTGGGTTTAGAAGAATAAAAACAGAAGTACATTTTGTGTGAGCCTTCATTGTCCTAATTTACTCCAGGACTTTCAGATCCTTTCCAGCCCAAACCACTCCATGATTCCACCAGTGGAGCAAATGCCAAAGACTCCTGTTCTTTGAGCTCACCATAGCAACCCTATCAGGGTTTGCAGGTACAAGGCCTTGAGGACAAAACAACAACTCCACGAGAATAACATGGAGACAAAAGTGGCACTCATCATCTGGAAAACAGTGCCCCAGCAGCTCAGGGAGTGCTCACAGAGCTGCCAGC
The DNA here is from genome assembly GCA_013397915.1 of Daphoenositta chrysoptera. NCBI lineage: Eukaryota > Metazoa > Chordata > Aves > Passeriformes > Daphoenositta > Daphoenositta chrysoptera. The sequence goes on along the minus strand of VZRO01006324.1, from coordinate 295,270 downwards.
AGCAGGCCCTTGGCAGCACCCAGGGATCCAAATCCACAGCGTTTCCATCCCCAGGGACAAAGCACAGCAGGCAGGAACACAAGGAGAAGGAAGGGGATGTTGCAGAGATTTGCCAGCATTCAGAGGGACTCAGAGAGGTTTGAGCTTCACCCCAGAATGTGCCTGGTTACACCGTGCTCAGTTCCAAGCCTTGTTTGCCATCGTGCAGGAGATGCCTCTCTGGGAAGCTACACAGAGGGAAAAGGGGATCACAGCAGTGCTAACAACAGCATCCTCTGCAGAAACCTCAGAAATTAACACAAGGCTGTCTCCTGCTTGAAAACTGAGGTGACAAATCCAGTCAGGCAGGGGGAAACAAGAGGGAATAAATGAGGAAAACTGATCAAGTATCATATGAGAGTTTAAAATTAACAAAGTCATGAGAAGCAAGCTGATCATAGGGAAGAAAGACTGGAGAGAGGAGACTGAATGCAATTGTGAATTCCAAACTTTACAAGTTTGGGGAGGTGGAGGTTTGAGGAGTGTCTCATTGGATTCCTTTTTTCCAAAGAGAAATTGAACCTCTTTTCTAAAAAGAAATTGATCCCACCTCCTCTCTTCCTTTTCTCTGCTCATGTTTGACTGCAGTTGCCGTAGTCTCTTCTCCATCTCTCTGTTTTCTGTTTCTAACTGCACCTTCTCCAACTGCAATTCCTTGACAGTTCTGGAGGAAATAGCAAAATATTCATAAGAAATTACCTGAATGTGAGTAAGGCACCTGAAGAAGTTTAAAGCAGGAAAAAAAGAAGTTGGAAAATTTGTCATTACAGCCATGTCCCTCTTCTATCTCCCATCAGGACTGAAAACAGCTGTGGAAAATTCAGGACAGGTAAAGTACAAATTCCAACACAAAACTGATACAACTGTGCCTGTACTCAGAAAGGTTTGGGGTTTAATTATATTAAAATAAACAGTCCAGTGATTTCATTAGTGTGTTTGTATTGCCCAGCAGATACACGGAGTTATAAAACCTATAAGTTAATCAGGACATTGATTGAGAAAAGAAAGGCTTGTGGATAAAAGCACAGGGAAAATGCTAGAAAAGAAACACATCATGATTCTTCTTGCTCTTGCACAGATAAGCTCTTCAAGGTAATGTTGCATTAAAACTTATTAAGAATTAGGAAAACACATCTCAATCCCAATCAGATAGAATGCACTTACTTTGTTTTTAATCTCACTGAGGTTCCACCTTTTGAGCCTGGGAGAATTACAAAATCATTGACGTTCATGATGCCCAGTATAACTTCTGCTAAAAAAGAGAACTTCAATGATCTACAGTTAGGAACCTGTTGAAATGGGAAATTGATAGAAATTAAAACAGTAAAAAACTCATTGCACATCCAAAAATATTCATATAGAGAGAGAAATGGAGCACAGAACTTGTTTATATGAAGTGCCAATAAAATCCTACAGCAACTCAAAATTAAATTTAACTGAGAAAAAAACCCTTTTTTATTACATTTATGATACCAGGGAAAAGATTTTCCTGGCTGTTTCATTTGGGCAATTCCCTAAAGTTCAGTGCAAGCAGATTAATATCAAATAAAACACAGTTTTCTGGAATCAAACCCATAGAAAGCACCAAGAAGGAGAAAATTGTACCAATGGCTATGAAGTCAAACCATCTCGACTGATTTGGGAAGATAAATTCCTTCTGTCACTGACAAATTGCTACAAAGGAACACAATAACTCACAGAGCAGAGTTAATCCCTCCTCCCAAGACTTCAGGGGTATTTCAAATACTTTTTTTTAAAACCCATGTAAAATACTCTTCTAAAAAAGCAAATTCATGCAGCACAGGGCTCCAACTGAAGGTGAACACCCGGACCCTTCCTGGGCTGGAATGTTTGTGGGATAACTGCAGCTCAGTGCCAAAACTGGGCATGTACTGCTGCTGCTGGGGGGCACATGGGAAAAGGAACAAAAGTTGATAGTCCAGAGACTTACAGATGACAGGGTGCTTGGAAACTGTTCTGCAGCTCGTGGCTCTCAGGTTCCTGGGGAAAGCAGGACCTAGCAAATGAAGAGGAGAAGCTGAAAACTGGAAATACCCCAAATGGAAAACCAAGCTCAAGAGGAAAAGTTCTGCTGTCTGTTTGCAGGTAAACCTGAAATGGAGCATTATTACAGATAAAATTTGTCCAAATACCTCCACCCATGAGGCAAATCACCTCAATGGTAGATTGAAGCTAAAGCACCTGGTGCCAGAGAACCTAAAACCCAACATTTCAGTGCTGAGTGTCAGATGCGTGCACAAAACACGTTTCTCACTGTGACAGGAAAACCAAGCACTCAACTCTAGCATCATTTCAAAACAGTTAATCTTTTATCACTTTCCAACATAAAAGAAGATTGTAATACTTTTGAATAGATGAAAGTTTTTCTCTTTGCAAATTTGAGCTGGCAGGACCAGCACAGCTGGACAGGAGGAGGTCACACACTGGATTTGAGGAGGCCCAAAGGCTGTTTAATAGTAAAAACAGAGGCAAATTACCCAGGTCAGCTTAGCAAGCTCAAGGAGGGAAAGCAGCTAATAAAAAAATACCACTTATATGAGTTAACTTTAACATATTCCACTGAAAGTAAATATTTAAAGGGGTAACTTTAAAATGTGGTAATATCAGAGATAAATATCAGAGATGCTGTGTGAGAATATTAGAGATAAAAAGCCCTACAAAGTTCCAGGGACACAGTAATACTGAGTGGGAAAAACAGTGCCAAGTTGTAGATAAGAGAGGATAGAGATAGACCATGATCAAGGCCCTGAATTATTCTGAGAAAATACAGGAATTCATTGACAGCATAATCCTGTTTGGTACAAAAACAGCTGTTAATCGCAGACTGGAAGAGTCTAAGTTAAACAAACCCCAGGGGGAAATGCACACCCTGAGCCTGGATGGCTTCCTTAAAGATCCCCGAGCTGGGCCCTGAGGACTGCCAGGGAATGCAGCAAAGGCAATCCCCAATTCCTCAGAAACAGCCTTGGAATTTAAATACACAAAGGAGTTCCCTCTTTCTGTCTGGTTTTTGTTTAATGAATCCCTCTTCTCTCTCTAATAGGCAACACAATTTGCCAGTGAGGCAAACACTAAAGCAACTCATCAACATAAATAAATCAAGCACTAATTAGCCACATCCTTTCTGCCTGCTCCTCTGCACACACTGGTACTCGAATTTCATCATTCCAGCAGGTTCCTCTGGGCTGATAATGGATATACGGTTAAAAGTAACAACACAGAAACTACTGGTTTGGCTAAATTAAATTTGAGCCAACTTTAAAGACTGCATAGTTAAATAAACCCAAATTCCACATAGCCTGTATCCCAGCTTAGCTCAAATCTCTTCCTAATCAATTTAAAGACAGGTTTATAACTTACAGACAGCTGAAGATGGGTGTAGTTTATTTCACACTACAAGAGTTTAACTGGGGCAGACTAAATTCCGACAACTTCCTCACATCAATAAACCCATAAAATCCAAAGGGATGCCACTGTCTATGCAATAGCTCACATCCAATTATCCTGACCATGAACATGGATTTCATGCTACACTAAGTTCCATCCACTTACCAATAATTCAAACCAAACAATTTCCTTTGAAGAATTATTCCAAGTGCAATAAAGAGTTTGTCTATCACTGCTCCCCACCCACTTGCTGTTAATTACAGCAACTGAGACTTCTGGTCCTTCCAAACATTTAACATTATACTAACTAGTTTAAAGAAAAATGAAAAAGAACGACATTAAAAAACCTGCATCACATAAACCTTGATTCAGGTATGCTGAAATAACCCCAGTCTTTTAGAATAAACTCATATTCTCCATGCCCCAACATCTGTGACACCAACCATTTCAAACTCCACTTTCTATTTTTAAACCAATTATCCATTTCTGTGTGCAATGCCATTCAAAACACATCAAGTATGATCACAAAAACCAGATTAAAACAGATAAATACCACTCTTCCCAAGTCATTTTCCCATACTTTACAATTTTATCACACTTTGAAAAGATGTATTATCTTGATAAGTCTGAGAAGTCAACATATATTTCTGCAAGTTGTGTCTCTTCACTGTTTAACCAAGAACTGTAATTCCAGCTGTACTGTAAATAACTTCATACACAAAGATCATGAGCAGGATGGTCTGGGCCTCTCCACGTGCATAGTTAAAATAAAATTTAAAAAACCAACAAAACAAAACAGAACAACCCAACAAAACAAACAAACTAAAAAACAAAAAAACCCAAACAAACAAACAAAAAACCACCAAAAAACCCCCAAAACAACAACAACCGCATTACAAAGCACGTTTCTTAAGATAAAAACCTTCTTACCCACATTATAGTGCTACAGTCACTGCCCTGCGAGCTGCAGCAGCTCTGCTCAGAGGAGGCAGAGCAGGGGACAAAATTCAGGTGGGGTGAGTAAATAAGAGAAGGGACGGTAAACAAGAGATGGGGTGACAAATAACAGGTGGGGTGATAAATAACAGGTGGGGTGACAAATAACAGGTGGGAAAAGGCAGCAGGGTCAGGACTTGCCTTTAAAGCTCCTCTCAAGCTCCACTGTGGGTTGGGTTTGCGGGCTGTGCTCGCTCCCGACGGCCGCTCTGGGGAAACAGAGCAGAGCACAAGGGCAGACAGACAATAAAGGTATAAAAAACCCCGCAGTGAAGCGGTCGAGTTGTTTGGGGATGTCGCTTTCATTACCGGTGTCTTTTCAAGCCTGATGAAAAGTCGGCGGGGCAGGGAAGAATAAACTGCCTGAACTGTAACCTAAAACCAGAAAGGCGTGAGGGGGCAATAAAGGGGACAGTGCGAGGGCCGGGCAGAGCCGGGCACAGTCTGGGGACATTGTACAACTTACACCTGCCCCAGGTACTCTCCGCGCCCTTGGGCGGGGGCTCGGCTCCTGAGGGGAACTCCCAGCGTCTCCCCGGCCGGTGCTGAAGGGGTGCTGGGGGGGCGCTGAGGAACCACCAAAAAACGGGTGGTCCCGATCCCGGTCCCGATCCCGGTCCCGGTCCCGATCCCGGTCCCTGCCGCCGTCCCGGCCCCGCCGCCCCGTCCCTCAGCGCGGCGCCGTTGCCGTGGCAGCGCGGGCCCGGGAGAGACCATTGGGCGCCGCGGGGGGGGACGGGGGAGAGGCGGTTCCGCGCCGAGCTCGGCTGAGGGCAGAGCCGCCCTCGGACAGCGCTTGGTTTATCACAGGACTGCAGAATGGTTTGGGTTGTAAAGGACGTTAAAGATCATCCATTTCCAGCCCTTGCTATGCGCAGGGACACCTTCCACTGGTTGTTCCGAGCCCCGTCCAGCCTGGCCTTGGGCACTGCCAGGGATCCAGGGGCAGCCCCAGCTGCTCTGGGCACCTGTGCCAGGGCCTTACACCCTCACAGGGAACAATTCCTAATCTAACCCTCCATCAGTTTAAAACTATTGCCCCTTCTCCTGTCACTCCAGGCCCTTATAAAATGTCCCTTTCCCTCCTTTGAATGAGCCTACTCCCATCTCATTCCAACCTTTATTCCCAAACTTCTCGAAACATCCCCCTGTTTGCCTTTGAATCCAGGCCCTTCTACGGTTTCACTTTAACTTATAATTTATTCACCACTCTGGAGGAACCAATGTGCTCTTGCTGCTGATTTAGTGCCGTGCTTTAAGTAGCTAAAATCTAAATCAACCTCGCTGCATGCAAGGAAGTTTCAAATGGCTTTTGGTACAAGTTATCCCATTATCTACACTAACCTTTAGTTAGTGCTTAGGACCCACAGAGCTAAACATCCTTGTGATGTTTAATTTTCCACAAAAGCTCTATTTATGCCCACCCTGTAGATTGGTGCAGTTGTAGATCAATGCATCACACCTCGGCTCTTCCAGACCAGGCATTTATGTCACTGCCAATAAATAATAATTCCCATGCCATCCCCTCAAAGGATACCTGGAGTGCATGGCAGGATTCAAGTTTTTATCAGTTATATTGTTGCAGTTTATTTGCTTCGAGTCTTGTCCTTCCAATTTTGGTGGCTTGGCCATTATTTATAATTGATGCTCCTTTAGGGGATGAACAGCCTTCACAGAAAAGCTGAAGTTTCAGGAAAAGCACTCCATGATCCAAGCCAGGCTTTAATAAGGACAAAGTATTATCTGTTTGAAAGTTATGCACTCTACGCTGTATTTCATTTGGCAAATTTGCATTTGTTCCATATGTATTCAAGCTAGGAGGCACACAATAACTTACACCGTTTTTCTTCACTATATAATCTGTCTGGCAGTAATTTTCCTTCATCATCCTGGTTACAGCACAGTTTTCAAGATTTTTTTACCCTGACAGGCAATTTGTGTGGAGAGCCTGTGGAAACACATATGGATTTATGGATTTTTTGATCTTGAGAAGGAACTCGAGCAGTTTGCATAATGTGTAATCAACCTGAAAATATTCTGTATTCTGGACCTTACTTGGAGTATTGTTTTGTAGTGTTATAACATGTTCTTTCCAACAGGAAAATCATGTTCTTAGTAGCCAGATGAATACAGTTTTTATTATTCTATAATAATGCCTTACTGAAAGGCATCCCATTGTACATGGGACACTTATCTGTTGTTTTCAAAGAAAGCAGAGGCAATACACTATTCTACATAAATTATGTTACAATGCTCAAGACTACTTTTAATTATAAAGCTTCCGCTAGGAAAAATGCAATTTTAGACGTAAGATAATTTCCTGCAGAAAATTGGTACTCAGCTTCCAAAACTTAAATGAGTCACACTGAATTTGTGACCTTTGAATCAAGTGTTTCAGCTGGGAGAGTATCAAGAGCCTGTTTTGTTGAGGTTTGGCCCATTGGATTTCCATGCATGGAAGGTGAAGTAATGCAGGATTTGATGCTGGCATTCTCTGCGTCATCATACTTATAATTAGATTATTTAACTTTCAGCCATTTTATGTGTCTCCTCCGATGCTGTTGTGTTTTTTGTTTCATTTACCTAGATCTGATTTTCATAAACATAATTCTCTATTTTTACAGTCAGCTTTCACAAATGTAGATCTCACAAAGAAGTCAGTTCTTGCCTGATTTCTCCTGGAGTCACTTTTGTTGGAAGTAAAGTTTATAAGGAAAATAACAACTGAAATTCAACTCAAATCCATCTGGTGGAGTTGTGCTATAAGTTATAAACCTTCTGTGTTCCTGTTGCCACTCTCTTCCTTTGTTCTCATACTGCTCCTGACAGAAATGAACTGAATTTATTAACTTTGTGGCGTTTGTCATCCATATTAAAAAAATTTTTTTACTACTTTTGAGGCTCTGTATTTAAAGCCACTGTTAGAAAGAACTCCCGAGCACAGAGGTGGCTGAGGGACCAAGGGACTGACCAGGAGTGGCTTTTAGGGGCTTGTACCACCCCACATTCCTACTTCGATTTGCAATCCCTCACATTTGTTTCAGGCTTTAGGTGAGGTTCCAGATCAATATTTCTGAGGTTGCAGGGCTATGAGTACAGTAATACTGGAAATGAAGAATGATCAGAAAATATAATTTCATTTTTTGCAAGCTGCCTTTGATCGCTTTCCACAAACTTTCATGCCATTCAAATTCCACTTTCATGACCATTTACCAAAGGCCAGTTTTAAAACCTCATAAACCAGGATCTGCAGGAAATGAAGTTTAAATTTGCTCTGGAACTGCTTGTTCTTATGACCAGGCAAGAAATAGAAGTAACATCATTTTACTTACCTGATGGCTCACTAAGTCCACTAACACACTTTCAATAAAAGCAGGGTTTTTTATTCCTCAGGAGGAGATTGTGTTATTTATTAGCTGTAAATTATTTGCTCCATCTTGTCCATACAGCAAGAACCTTGTTTTCCCTCTTCCTCCCCAATTTTTGGCTGCAGAGGCATACATGGAATAAAAGCTACCAATCAGATGGGAAGATGTCTTACCTTTAGTCACATCAGATCCCATTTAAGATGGTCTGGAGTATTAAAGCTATTTAAATTCAGGGCAACACCTGAAGGGCTGAATCCCCTTTGCTTGATAGGAGAGGGCTGGTAAAGTCCATTGGGGAGGAAAACCCGAGCAGGGTTTGATTTACTGCCAAAACTTTCCTTCACCCTTCCCAGAACAACACATGAAATTGTCACGTTCAGTAATTTTTTAGCATTCATCATAACAAAAAGATTTCCTTGCTCAGCCAGAGCTGCTGATTTGATCACAAACCTTGGGCTCAGCCAAGCACAGGCAGGAATGAACTCGACACCTCCAAGCATCAGAGTTCCCCTGATTAAAAGTGATGTTGTTCCCTCGAGGTGTGCAGTGCTGATGCCTTGAGAGGCTCCCTAGAAACAGAGACTGGACAGGAATAAGGGAATAAAGGTGGGTATTTATTGGAAAGGCCTTCAAAGGTGCACCCTGGGGAGCCAAGGGCTCCAAGCTGGACCCCAAAACGGGCCCCAAGATGGACAACGAGTCACGAATTTCCCACACCTTTATAGGTTTCGTTCATTTGCATATCAGCATAAATTAGCCAATTAAAACTTCAGCTATTGATGTAATTTCCCCTCAGCTCACCCCCATTTAGAGGCTTTGGGCCTGCACAGCCTGGGTGTCCTTGGAGAGCAAACCCAGAGAGATTTTGTTCTGTCTGTCTCAGCATGAGAGAGCAGCAGCTCACAGGCTACAGGACACTTCAGAGTTACACACCAAGCAACAAAAGACTTGAAAAACATCAGAGTTAAAACCTAAGGCATCAGTGCAGACCAGGCCGTTAATTTGGGCCTTGAACTAAAAACACACACTGCCTTCCTTGGCTCTGCTTGACCCAAAATTCAACCAAAAGTATCCAAAATTGGAGCCAAGTTTGAAGTTTTTTGTGAGGCCAGGTGATTTTCAGCTTTCATTACCACGTTTCAGACTCAGTGACCTGCAGCCTACACATCTGAAGGTAAAGCAGGCTGGTACCTACAAAGAAAAGCACTTTGCAGTAATAAATGGGAGGATTATCTCCAGTGCTTCCAGTGGATACAGCTGCTGGGTAGTGTTTTATTTGTTCACTTTATAGGATAAAGAAAAATGAACTTGTTTTAAGCCATTCATATTTAAGTCAGGCTTTCTCTTTGTGGTTGGAGGGAAAGATTAGCACTTATTAGAGCCTAATCTTAATGATATCCATTTATAAATAGGGTTTCAAATTGTCTAAAATATTTAAACACTATGAAATGCAAGGACTTAAGACAGCTGAAGTCTTCAGAGAGGAAAAAAAAATTGAAAACCTGAAGATTTATCTAGAAAGATTAAAGGAGCTTTAATGGCAAAGCCCTAAGAAAATAAAAGAAAATATCAGGAGAAGGAAAACGGAAGCCTCTGCTAATGTCTGTACAAGGAAAATTAAGTTATAGATGTGGTGAAATGGCTTAGGAAATTATAAAAATGTAGTAATTTAGCTGCTGTTTCATAGCCAAAGACATCACTACTGTTTACCTTTGCCTAATCATTTGTTTTTTTCTGGATCTTTTGACAGTCTTTGCTTTTCATACAAAAGAGTGTTAATGCATTGAGGCATTTTCAAGTTTTAAAAATAGAAATGGCTTTTTTCCCCCCAGACTGTAGGAAAGAGAGAACATAACTCTTGTTCGTGTGCAGGTATGGGAGTGAAGCAGCAGGGGAGTTCCTCGCTGAGCACAGGGTGAGGTGGGTTACAAACACTGCCTTGCAGACTTTCCACTCTTCAGCACTGACATTTCCACCTCTGCCCAGGAGCATCCTTCCCTTTGACTCAAAAGCTTCCCCATCGTGAGTGAAATGGTGTTTTATGCCCAACCCTCAGAGGAGCCTGGATATGAAAAGCGTTTTCATGCAGGTTTTCAGTAGAGGATGGGTGTGAAGAGCAGGAAGCCAGGAAAGTGCAGGGATATCCAGAGCTGAGAGGGCTTTGCCAGCAGGTGCAGGGCCAGCTCTGCCTTTTCCAGGTGCCTTTTCCATCAGGAAATGTCCCCATCAACCCACAGATCACCATGGCAGCACCCAATTCAAACAGATGGATTTGTCCTGGGCATGCAGGGAATGGGCAGCTGGGCTTTCATGGAAGGCTGGGCTGAATTTGCTTTGCTTCTCCTCCCTTTATCTATGATGACACATTTTAAATGCCCAGGGTTACACAGATGTGAGCCTGAACTCACCTTGTGTCCTTTCTTCTGCTGCTCAGACTCCCAGCACTGCTGTTCTTTCCTGATTTCCCAAGTTTCTCAATGCTGCTTTTCACACAGCCACTGGAAGGCTCTTGCTGCCTTTCCATGATTTGCTGTAATACAGTTCCCAAACAGCTTTTGGCTGTTTTAGGGCAGCTTTTACCTAAACTCGACCCAGAACTCTGCTGTTTAATGTGGTTAATAACCTTTTACTTCCATTTCCACAACTGCAGCACCTCAGTTTCTTTCCATTCTGGAATGAGAAAAACCAGGAATCAGGAATTTGCTTACAATAACGTGCACAAACTCCCTAGAAAGATTGAAACTGAGAAATCCTTAACTGAACTTTATCTGTTGGCATTCACTTGGCACGGTTAGTGAGCGCACCTCACTTTTGCAATTTATCTCTGTAATAGATTTGCAGAGCTTCTTCAAAGCCTTGCCAAGTTATTTCGGGTGTCATCATCAATATTTTCTTCAAAAATTGGATATGAGAAACAGCAAATGGGCAGTTTATATGTGAATAATGATTAGCTCGAGCAGCAATACCAAATCATTTCCCACAGCCCTGGTAGAAATAGTTCAACGATTCCACATCTATAAAAGAGGGTAAAACACAAAAAAGAATGCAGATCACAGCCCAGTTTTACAGCCAGAACGCCAACAGATCATCTTTTAAAGAACTTTCACTGGAATTGCTTACAAATATGAGGAAATATTGCTTATTTAGCATATCCGTAGGGGAGAGAGAGAGAGATGCTTCCCTAGAGAAGAACTTTTTAATATAATCATTAAAATCATTCTAGAGGGCAAAAGTTTGCAGTTTCAGTAGACTGTGTACAAAACCTTATAAGGAGGGTTTGGTCTGCTTGTATTAAATTCCATTTGTAGCTAAAGTACTGCAGTGGCTTATTGAGACATGAAAAATCAAAGCTCAGGTCCTGTTTTTGGGTCTGCCAGGGATATTGCTATCACTTCTGATTTGTTGAATAATTGTGATCAAAGGGCAAACCTTACTGGGGGCACTGGGATGCAGGTGGGACAGAAAAGGGGTGGGAGCAAAATCGATTTGTGTGGCCTAAAAACATTTGTGGTGTTAAAAAAGGAGCTGACATCATTCCTGGATTTAAGTTCCTGGGAAACTTTCCATTATAAAACATCTTTGCAAGTTCTGTGACAAAGAGGGGAGCAAGAGATGGGATTTGGGAAGGAATTGTTCCCTGGGAGGGTGGGCAGGCCCTGGCACAGAGTGCCCAGAGCAGCTGTGGCTGCCCCTGGATCCCTGGCAGTGCCCAAGGCCAGGCTGGACATTGGGGCTGGAGCAGCCTGGGACAGTGGGAGGTGTCCCTGCCATGGCAGGACATGGGAGGAGATGATCTTTGAGGTCTCTTCCAACCCAAACCAGTCTGGGATTCTATGAAATTCTTGAATTTCTTGCTGCAGGCCATCAGAATTCAGAATGTCTGGAGAAATTACTTTTATTAATTCTCTACAAGTTTGTAAACTTAAAAAAACTTTCTCTCCTCCATGAATTTAGTAACAGAAATGCTCATTTCCATGTAGGCACAGAGCTCCTTGAGTGGAACCTGGAACTCTGGATAAGCCGTTTAAAGGAAATGATGGATGGGAGAGGAAAACATCTCAGGAAGCTCATCTGAAGTATTGACTGCAAATTCTTTCATTCTATGCAAGAATTCCTTTTTTTAATTTCATTTCAAATGCTACAACTGTAAATATATCCACTTCTCACATACTCTGCTCCATATCCCTCCAAAAAAGGGGAAAACTTTATCCCTGGATCCTCTCAATGGAAGGGGTCTCCAACATTTTTGATGTCCCAGCAGAGCTGGGTTTCTGTGATTTTACTTTATGATTTTGGATTTAAGGTGTCTCAATTCTGCCTGAATTCTGCTGGAGATGCCAGAGCTCTTTCCCAGGTGGAATTCCTGCTGTGCTTTTCACAGAAAACCATTGACAGGATGCCATAATTGAATGTAATCTTTGTAAACACTGGTACCCCACAGGTGAGCCCTCTCTCCATGTCAAATCCCAAAAAAAAAAGTATTCCCTGTCTAACAACTACATAAGGGCTGTTCAAATCACACCCCTGGCCATGGTTCCACCAGAATTTTAGGGGAGCAATTAACATGTGTTCAGTATTTGGCTGTGAACAAAAATGCCTTTATAGTGCAAATGCTGTGGTCTGGTTGCTGGATCATTACCGAGCAAAGGCAGGAATATCCATCAGGAAGTTGCTGACAATCCTGCAAATAAAGAAGGAAAGGATTTACCTTGTGACCACAAAAAATCAACAAATAAACAAGCAAATACCAACCAGCTGCTGGATTAGGAACAAAAAACAAAAAGGGGAAAAAAATTGCTTCCAATTTAGAAGAGTTTCACTGGAGTCCTTTTTTTGTCCCAAAAAGCAATAGGAATTAATCATCTCTGCTGGCACGCCAGAGTTAGAGATGAAAATATTGGTCCTGCAAGTAAATACAAGTGAAGGTCTTGCTGTTAAAAATTCATGTAAAAATCATTCCAGCAGAGGAATAGGATCAGATATTTTCTTCCAATTCCAACAAGCTGACAAAGGAAAGAATTAGATACCAAGTCACAGCGTGCATGAATTAATCAATATGGATTTCAAATGCATCTCTGTGAGAGCTGCAATAAGAGGAGCAGACAATTATTGCACGGCCAAAATCAAGCTGCTACAGAAACAGAATTCTTATTCTGACATTTAAGTTCCTCATCTTTTTTACCTCTTTATGAATAAAAACTGTACTTAACTATTAATCATGGGACTTTAATTTCAGAAATTAGACCCTGTTAGCTTTATATCTCTTACACCCAGTGATCTTTTTCAGCACTCCCAAAAAACCATGGAGCCTACATATTCAAAGGAAAGGAGAATTTATTTAATGTTAATCATTACTGTGAACTTTGGGTTTTCATCAGTTGCTAAATGGCTTTGGCATTAGAAAATACCACGGTGATAGGTAATGTCACAGAACATTAACAATTCCATTTTTCTTATCAATTAAGCTGACCTTACCTACACTTATTATTTATTTGAACAAGAAAAATCTAAACACATCATGGATATTACAGTCCAACCACTACAGAGTTCTCTAAATGCTTTGCCTTACCCAAGGCTTTCCATAGTTAATCTCTGAAGACCTTAATAAAAATAGCAATTGTGTAATCAGTAAAACCAGGAATTTCTTTTCTTTCCTTTTCTTTTTACATATCCTACAAATGATGTGCCATTTATTCAAACTGGTGATTTAAGAAATAGCTCCGTTTTCACATCAGACAACAGCAGAATTTTTTTTAATTAAAGGCATTTTGTCAATAGTGTGGAGTGTGGAAGGGTGTGGGGAATCTGCTGTCTCCTCTCAGCACCCATTTGGCAAATGGAAGACATAAAATGGCATAAAATAATGGACATCTCAGGGACAGTGGAGATTCTCAAGAAAAGGAGCTCACAACTGAAAATGTGCTGGTTACAGAAGAAAATTTGATACTGGCAAACTCCATCATAAAAATAAAGTTACCTCCAATTCCCTCCTAGCATCCTTGCTGGATGTAATAAGTCATTGTTCAGCTTTAAAACAAGTTGAGAAGCAGGTGAAGGACCAGAAAACTAAAGCAGAAATTAACTTAAAGGCAAAATTTACATTTCCAAGGTGTAACACAAAACTGGGGGCAACTACCAGGGTCCAGCAGTCCTGGGTGTCCTGGACCTGGAGGTTCTTCCAATTCTTTGTTTTTAATTAAATTATGAGAAATAACCATGGACATCCTTGCAATTTCTTTGCCAAGCCTTGTATTTTTACACTGTGACAAACAACAAAAGAGAATGGGAAGAAGTAAAATAAAGAAAAAAATATTACTTAAGATTTTTTTCTCTTCTTCTTCCTGAACTTCATTAAGCCAGGCTCATCTGGACTGTGATTCCTTTGCCCTACCACTTCCACAGCTGAAGTGTTCAGACTAAACTGGGCTCCTCCTCTTTCGCAACTGTTCCAAAATAGAATAATTCGCATGATTGGGAGGAAAATGGATCGAATAGAGGCAAAAAGTTTTGCCCAGTAATTGATGATGAAAGCAATAATTAATATTTGATAAATGTGGGGAACCCCCATTTATATTAAAATACCAGTTCTTGTTTTCTGGGAAAAATGCTGAAATATTTTATCCTTTTTCTGGGAAAAAGAATAAAATATTACAGGTTGCAGCATGGCCAAGTCCATCCTTACAGCACTTTTCCAAGACAGGGACTTTTTGCTTGGTGAATTCCCAATATCCCAATTCCCTGAGCTTTATAAAATATCATTCTGCATGATAACATTAAGAAATATTTCCAAGGGTTGGGAATCTAAAGAAAATCTGATGTTTCCCGAGCAGCTTGGAGTCCCTGTCCCTTCCAGATCAGCTGTTCCTGAGAACAGACCACGGTGCTGCTGACTTCCAATCCCACTGGGCAGCGCCTTAAATCCGTCACGGATCATAAATTCATTGCAAAGCAAACATTTAGGACGTGTGGGAAAGCGGAGAATAACTGGCAAAAAAATTATTCTGAAAAAAAAAAAAAACTGTAGAGGATTTACCATCTGTTTTGTTTTCCATCCAGGTACTTCTGGGCTCCGAACAAGCTTTTGTGCCTTGGAAATTCACCAGTTTTCTGAAAAAAAAAAAAATCCCTTGTTGCTATGGAAATACCATCCCTTCACGATGAATCCTTCTTGAAGGTGGAGGACATTGGCAAGACTAAATGTAAACTTTTTGGGGTTTTTTTAATGATGTGTCAAGATAAAAGCGGCTGGAGCAGGGAGAATTCCTCACCCCCCCCCAAAAACCGCTCCTGGTATCATCACCTGCGTGTGAGGAACATAAAATATCCGCGTGATGGGCTCGTTATCCATCCCCAAAACGCATCCAGAGTCCCCTGGAGCTCATGGCACGGCTGCTGTGCGGAGAGCAGGGCTGTGCTGAGGGCTGGCTCTGTGCCCAGAGCTCTGTTTGAATGAAACACAAAGTTGAGAGGGATCAATAATGCTCTCCCCTCCCAAACAGCCCCTCAGAGCAAGCTTTGGGAAGGTGATGGGTAAGGAAATTGGATGTCTGTGAAAGCTGGCAACATTCCTGTCAGGTTCACACCACGGAGGCTGCCTTGTCACTCCATGGCAAACCTCAGCAGGGGATCCAGAACGGAATGAAAGACAAGAGTGTGTGAGAAGAACATGAGAGAAAACCTCTCTCTTTTTTTCCCCCTTCCTCCCACTTGTTTTTTTTTTCTCTGCCTGCATCCCAGCAACCCCCAAGTGAAATTCCCCCAGATGTGACCCTCAAGATGAGCCGCCAGCCAGGAAGAGGGATGTGGTGGTGTTGATATCCTTGTCCCCCCTCAGAGCCCTCCTGCAAACACAGCCTGATGGCTGCTGAGGCTGCTATCGACCCTGCATGTGCAGAGTGGAAAACAAAACCAAGCCACCCCTTCAGCATTAAGGCCTAATCCATCCTCCTGCAACTCAGACTTGTGCAGTGATTTATGACTGAGTTCCTCCCTCCCCTACAATGCACTCACCATCACAAACAGGCTCAGGGACTACTCAAAAACATTAAAACGCAGCTCAGCATAAGCATGGCAAATCTGTCTGTTAACCTGATGGGTTTCTCAAAGGGTAATACCCATTGAAATTAATTCCAAAAGCAACACATGGAAAAAAAGCAATTTAAAGATAGAACAAGTGGGATTTTTTGGTTCTCTAATAAATTGATGTCAGGAGCTGAAATGTTCACAGAATCCTAGAATGGTTTGGGTGGGAAGGGGCATTAAAGACAATGCAGTTCTAACCCCTGCCATGGGGACACCTCCCACTGTCCCAGGCTGCTCCCAGCCCAATGTCCAGCCTGGCCTTGGGCACTGCCAGGGATCCAGGGGCAGCCACAGCTGCTCTGGGCACCTGTGCCAGGGCCTGCCCACCCTCCCAGGGAACAATTCCTGCCCAATATCCCATCTAATCCTGCTCTCTGTCAATAGGAAGCCATTCCCTGTGCCCTGTCACTCCAGGCCCTTGTGAATTGTCCTTTTCCATCTCTTCTGTCAGCTCCTTTCAGGTACTGAAAGGCTGCAATAAAGTCACCTCAAAGATTTCTCCTCTCCAGGTGAACGATGCCCAATCCCCCAGCCTCAGGGCAGAGCTGCTCCATTCCTTTGATCATTTCGGTGCCTCCTTCCTGTGCTGGGACCCGGAGCTGGAGGCAGCTCTGCAGGTGGGGTCTCACAGAGGGGCAGGATCAGAGTGGGCAGCAGGTTGGAGATACAGGTGGGGTTTTAAAATCACCTGCATGTTTGGCTGGTTTTACTGAGAACACTCCTATTTTGAAATCATCAACTATTTGATTCTAATTTTTCTTTGTGAAGCCTGAACCCTCTGCAGTTCCAGAGCACCCCCACTGATGTCCCCAGCATTACAGCAAAGCTGCTTTGTGCCACTCAATCAGCAGTTCAGCTTATTACAGCTTATTTCCCCCTCTCTTCAGCTGCCTGCTCGTCTTACTCTGTTCTTCTGGGACTCGTTTTTACAACCTTTTCACAGGATGTGAATTCATTCAGAGGTGGCCTCCTGCAGGGAGTGCTCTGCTCACACCATCTCGTACCAACAGGAGAGCCCTCCGTGCCAGGGCCGGGCTGCAGGACACCTGGCAGCTCTCACAGCCCTGTGCTTCCTGCAGCTTGTTTGTTTAAATATTCCTGATGACGGGGGAAACAAATTGGAACAGCTACAAATCACCTGCCAGAGTGGCCAGATTTGCATCATAAACCTTTGCACAATCAATACTTGACAAAAGCTAAGTTGTCCCTTGGTAAGTTTTTTTTTTTTTTTTTTTTTGGAGTTTAGAAAGGGCTGTGGTAGGAAAATGTGGTTCAAAGCAGCATTAAATGTGCCGAATCCTTTTTATTCCTAGTGCAAATCTGTGACTGTACCTGTTAAGATTGTATTAGAATGATTAAACCAATCAAAATAGGTTTATTGCCTTTCTAAGATTTCCTTTTGAGATGGCCATAGTCCTGCTTTTAAAACATGAATTCATCTGTTCCATACAGGTTGCACACATTGAAAAAGTATCATAAAAAACCGCAGGATTGCCTTTTGAAGTAATTTTTTAGTCTTTCACTGCCTGCCTTACTCGGCTGAAACAAGACAGTAGAGAACACTTTTTAGGGAAGGCTGAGAAGAGAATGGAGCTACAGCCAGTTTCTGGCATGGGACCAGAATGTGACACCAGAAATCTCTTGTGACAGGAACAAAGGTTTCATCCTCCCAGGGATTTTAGTGAGGAGCTCCTGGGTTTGTACACAGCAACCCTGGGCTCAGATCCTCCCCCACCTGCTCGTGCCTGGCCACAGAACAGAAATACCATCCATAGGGACCAAGCTCTTGCTTTGGGCTGCTCGGGGGAGCTCCAGCTCCCCTGTGCCAGCTGGACTGAACTAAAGCCTGTCAATGCCTGACCACCCTTCCCAGGAAGAAATTCCTCCTGATGTCCACCCTGACCCTCCCCTGGCACAGCTCGAGGCTGTTTCCCCTCATTCCATCACTGGAGGCCTGCGAGAAGAGCCAACCCCCTCTAAAGAGTTATTTGCCACATTGATTTGTGGTTTTAACATGTGAAAAACACTTTAAAATAATAATCTGCTGCAATTCATGGCTGTAGCAGGACATCCCTCCCACAGGACAGCCAACAGCAGGACAGGAGATACTCACCATCATCTCAAAGCTGCTTTTTAGTGCTTGTCCTTTGTCCCCACTGTCCCACTGTGAGAACTGGAGCAGCACCAAGGAGGGTGAAGAGCTCCAAGGAGATGCAGCCCCAGCTGGCCAGCACTGGGAGCACGGGGACAGAGCAGGGACAGAGCCAGTGTCCAGCAGGGACAGAGCCAGTGTCCAGCATGGGGACAGAGCCAGTGTCCAGCAGGGACATCCCAGCAGCAGCGAAAGCAGAGCTCTGCTATCACACACTTGCCGTTATCACACTGTTTATTGCACTTTTTCCCTGCCAGATGATTGAAACCAATTAAATTATTGGAACCAGGGAAGTGATTTATCTTCAAAGTGCTGGTCTTGCCTGAGAAAATTAGATAAAACTACTGACTTTTCTGAAGTTTTATTGCTCTGTGTCTTTACTCATGGAAGGAAGTTGCCCACATCTTTTGGAGAGTTATCTCTGACCTGGAGCAGGACTGGGTGTAAATCAGCCCTCTGATGAAAAGTTCTGTATCTGAATAAGGGCCAGATCTAATCCCACAAAAATCCATGTCAAGGAAAGTTAAAATTAATATTTAGGGCTTTCTTATCAGTATTATTTGGCTTAAGGAATAAATTCCTTTAAATGCCCCAGTCACAGACAATAAGAGAGTTTCTTTCCTCCTGAGAAACAAGGTCAGTGATTGTCTCATTTCAATATAACCACAAAAGTTGTATCCCTCTTACACACAAAACCAAGCCCATAAATTATTTTAATTATTGAGAAATACTATTGGGGAATACTCTGTAGCAAGTACAGAGTAGCTCTCATGGCAAACATGAACCTGGACTCACAATTGTG
>VZRO01006324.1:249372-271072 GCA_013397915.1 Daphoenositta chrysoptera | reverse complement strand
TGTATCCTGACTCTGTCAGTGTTCTTGTACTGTTGCACTTATTTTAATTTTCCTATTAAATTATAATAGGATATATATAATTAATAATATATAATTAATTAATTATTCCTAAATTATAATTCTGACTTGCCATCTGCCACTGGTTTGTTCTCAAACTAGTACAAGCTGAAAATGTTGCTCCTAAGTAAAAAGGGAGCACGTTGGAAAAAACTAATGGCACACAGCAAAGACAATTTCCCTGGATCTGCATTCTGTGTACACACCTTCCTTTGCAACAGGAGGTTTATTGTTCTGCCAGCTTTGCTTGCTGCTTATTTCTTTCTATTTTGCCTCCACACTCACTCACAGAGTCACTTCGCTTTTTTTGTTCAAGATCATGAATTTCTTTTGGGAACAGGCTCTTCTCATCAAATATTGCTTTCAAGGCTACAAAACAGGAGTGAATTCCACATCAAAACCAGGGGAACATTTGGTGAGGTGCACTGTGAAAATCAGGCTGCAGGAAGAATTTAAAAAAATGAGAGAGGCAGAGCTGAAGCACTGCCCTACTCCAAGGCTAACGCTGGATTTTCTGCTTCCACTTCTGCTGACAGGTTTAGATTTTGGAGGATTTTTCTCCCAGTTAGGGAACTGACACTCGTTCAGCCCTAAGGACCATGGTACATCCATGTCTGCCTCGCACCCTTTGAATTTACTGGCCAGGTTTAGAAAATCTGATTGAATGGAATCATGGAATTGTTAAGGTTGGAAAAGATATTTAAGGTCATCATGGTCAGCACAGAACCACCCCCATGTTCACCATTAAACATGGAAGGGCGAGGATCTCAGGGAGCAGATTTCCTACAAAACAGGAATGCAGGTAGACTGGAGGGATGAGAAACAGCCCTTTCTTTGGGGATGCCCCCTCTCCCGGGCAACCTTCAGGCAGAGCCAGCACCTTTTTGGGCACCAAAATCCAGCCAGTCCATCTCAAGGGAGAAATATGTGGAAATGGGCCTTCACCAGTGCTTTTGTAACTGCTGACTCGATTTTATTTCTTGTCCACATAAACCTCGGTACTAAAAATGAGCTGGAAATCCTGACACATCCAAAGGGAGAGGCCTCCCACCCTTCATGTCTGCCCCTTCCAAAACCTTCCCCGTATCAAGCAGAACTTTGCTTTTGACTTTTTCACAGGGGCAAATTAATCCCCTACTCAACTTGGGGAGACTGGACTGGCTTTTTTTCCACCCTCCTCCTCCAAGTCTCGATTCCTTTAGTTTATTAGAACTCCTATCCTGCCATTAAGGACTCAAAAAAATAATCAAATTATCCTCCACTGAAACAAGAGCTCTAAAACTGTTCCCTGAAGGCTGCATGACTGAGCAGGTTTAGCCTGCAGCCATTTATTTACACAGATGCAGCGGGATGATCTCCAAGGATTCCTCCAGTCCCGGACAAGATTCCTTCTCCTTATGTGCATGAATCCCTCCTGCTAAAGCCAGACTAATTAATGAATAAGAATTGCATGATACTCACTGAGCTGTTCCTATGACACCTGATAGTATCTCAGGAGCAGCGTGGGCGGGAGGGCCGTGCTGCTTTCTTTGGGAAAGGAGCCTGAGGAGTTGCCTCGCTGGGAATTTCACAGACCCAGATATTGCTGGCGAGGCGATGGGCGCAGAACGGGCAGGAGCTGCACAGATCTCAAATTGCTGCAACCACTTCAGCTGAGAGCGCACTTGCACTTAACAAGCCAGGAAAGAAGTAGGCAAAGGCTGGATCTGATGCACAAGTGATTGTTATCACTGGAGAGACCATTAAATAAAATAAAATCATAAGTACACAACGCTCCTGGAGCCCTGGTCATTACCTGCCAGGCAGGAAATGATGCCCTGAGTGCCGAGGGGAGAAAAAGCCAGTAAAACATCCCAGACAACTTTTTGTCCAGGCTCTGGAATATCACCTTCCAGCTGTAATTACAGGCTTTTAGCTCTCGGGAAAGATACAGGGCTTTATATATTGATTTCTGTAAGTTAAGGACAAAACTTGCAATGATTTAAAGGATTAGAATTTTAAAGGTGTAAACTGTGTTTATGGCTTCAGTTAATTAAAAGGTACATTAAACTCCAAAAAAAAAATCAAAAGGCTAATTAATACACTACCAGGGCTTAATACTTAATTTCAGATACAAGAAAGCCTTTTAAAAACATGCTTAAAGGAGAAAACTTTTGACTGGGAATTGTTAAAGTCAGCAGCAAAAAAGAATCAGATACAGATTTACTGCAACCCTGATCCTAAAGGCAGCAGAGTGGCTTTAATGAGCGATGGTTCAGAGCCTCAAACAGCAAATCAGCTCCCAGTGCCCACATCTGCAGCACAGCCAGAGCAGGAAAAACCTCAATAATCAGCGTGCTGGAGGCAGGACTGGGGCCACGAGACATTCAAATAAAACCTGGCCTGACGTGGCAGGGGTTGGTTTGAAGAATCCAGCTGTCCCCTCTCTCTGTGGTGGTCACTGAGAAGCCAAGGCCACTGAGAACTGAAATACAGATTTGCCAACAGCTGGGCTTATTTACTTTGGTAATGGGGATATTAACACACCCATCACACTCCACTCCAGTTTGGCTTTTAAAACTGCACTGCCCACATGATTTTAATGGCTTTATCCCTCATTTATCTCTCTTTTGAGCAACTCACGGTAATGTGGAAGTGCCACACTGATTTTTCTTTTGCTTGATGAGGGTGAGGTTTGGCCAGTTAAAACTAAATTAGTGGGGAAGCTCTGAAATGCTGGAATTATCTATAAAAATCACATAGTATTTACACCTGGCCTTCCACAGAAAAGCAGAGAGAGGGTTGCTGCTAATCAAATCCTTACAGAGAAATGACATCCCTTGGCCAGAGAGAAACAGGCACCTGATTAAAAAATTCACAGCTCATGTGACGATTAAATCAGCTTCAAAGCATTTAATTTAAAGGTTGCACACTTGGCCCTGCTGAGTCAGCTGCCAAGTGCCCAACACAATCAGGTTCTTCCACCTCATTTCTTTGCGGGAGCTGAGCTATCGACCTTTGAAATCCATCTCAGCCAAAGTGAATGAGCCTCACAGCAAAGCCCCGAATTCTCACCTCCAAATTCCTGATCCTGGGATCTACAGCCCATGATCACCTCAATCCTCCCGGATGTGCCCGTTGTCCTTCATCCTTCCCACCACGGGCAGGCTGGGAGCTGTCAGGGTTGGAGAGGAGCTTTTCTGAGGGATTGGAAGTGCCAAGCAAATTCCAAAGCCCTCAGAAAGCCTCCTGCAGGATGCAAGGACACTGATGAATGCCCCAGTCAGCTCCTTTAATGCATCCAATTAAGCAGCTGCACAGACCCTGTCAAGTGTTTTCCAAATGGACCGAGGGAAGCCTCTCATCTTATTACACAGAAATCACCTGGTGCAATCCCCAAATTAATAATTTTCCTCTCATACTCCCATGTATTTCACAAATTAAAATCCTTTTTCTTCAGTCAAACCCGTTCAGGAGTCAGTATTCCAGACTCATGTTTTCAATTAACCTGTAAAGTCTGCTCCAGTGCCTGATGAAAGAAGTTCTGATGTTTCCATCAGATTCAGGGGTTCTGGAACATGCCTTTGCAAAGTAAGGGAGTGTTGAGATAGGATTAAGAGCCTCACCACTTACTTGAAGCCTCAAATCAGCTGCTAAGCAATAAATCTTGGAGTTCTCTATTACCTTCATCTCATTTTAGCACAGATGGTAAAAGCTAGTGACCTTTATATTTTTTTGTCTTCCTGTGCTGCGAGCTGGAGTAATGAGAATATAATGAAGGTCTCTTTATTTTCCAGCAGCCTGGGAGGACACAGATTTTCCCAGCACTGCTCCGCTGTCTTTTCCCGAAAGAATTTCTCAGGGAGAGGAGCAAAGTCAGACTCGTTCGTGCCATCAGTCTCCTCCAGGGCTCCAATACTCAGTGACCTAAACACACCTTTCAAATCCAGGTTTACTGGAAAACCAAATGGAACTGTGCTTCTGCAAGTTCACTTTTCTCATCTCATCTTTATAATACTGCTCTACCAGGCAGATAATGTAGTTATGGGCAAAAAGTGTTCAGAACCTCTAAATAGAATAAAAAGATGTTTTGTTTGGGTGCTTTTCTCCTCCTTACTACTTTTTAGGGGAAATAAAATGTTCCAGATCTTTCCTAAAACCAGCTTCCACTTCAGTTAAAAACCCAAACTGCCTGCCCTGGTGGGATTCTTCCCAGCTGAGATGAACACAGGTAAGTGCAGGGAAATTGGCCCAGCCTCTTGAAGCTAATTAATAGTGTTAATTACTACTTGGTTTCGTGCAAACAATTCTGTCCTGAGAAAAACTCGGGTGCACCATATCATTTGTTGCTGAGATATTTCGGTGTCACTTGAAACAATGACAGCAAGGCTCAGCTGGGATTCAGTCTGAGCCCCTACCAGAAGAAAAGAGGCTGTGAAATCAATTGTAGAATTGTCAGCTGAAATAAATCTGTTCTTCCTGACGGTCACATCCCTCAGGGAGTCCCCAAAAGGCAGGAAAAGGAAGGCACTGTTCCCTCAAGGTCAGACTGAGGAGGATCCATGGAGATGGATCCAGGAGTTACCTCCGTGGGCCTGCCCTTGTCTGCACTTGGATGTTGCTCTTGCTGTCACCTTCAGTGTTTTCCCAAAACTGTGAGATCCATCTGTATTTGCAGAGCATTTGGGAGGAGATTTTTTCATAGATACACAGTTTATATATTTATTTAAAATATTGATATAGTTTTATATGTATGGAAATAGGGCTTGGAGCAGACCTTGAGGAAAGATTGTAGGATGAAAGGTTTATTGCCTTCCAGCCAAGGAGGAGAACCATGGAATGGTTTTGGATGGAAAGGACTTTAAAAATCATCTCATTCCACCCCCTCCATGGGCAGGGACACCTTCCACTATCCCAGGTTGCTCCAAGCCCCATCCAACCTGGCCTTGGACACTTCCAGGGATGGAGCAGCCACAATTTCTCTGGGCAAAAAAGCTGCTTCCCCTCTCAGAGACAGCCTCTGCTTCCACAGGGGGATGAAGGGATTTAAGGTCGCACCAAGAGCCCTTTAAATCCAAGAGAAAGTTTCTTCACTCTTTTGGAGAACTTCAGATCAGGTAAGGACCTGTCTGCAAATCAGATGTGACACGACCAACTCGTACAAATACAAGATATTTAGCAAGTCAGCCAGAAATCCAACTTACATAATAAGGCTTCTAAGCATCTTTTTTTAATGAAATTTTAATTATGTAAAAATTAGTAACTGGTCTAGAGGTTTCTGCATTACCATAAATGTCTCCCAAAAAAGCACATACTCTAAGAAATACCTCACATTGCTGCAGAGCTGGAAAGTAGGACATGTTGATGGGATCCCAAAGCAATTTTTACTAAAAGCACTATTTCTGAGGAATCTGGCTCCAACAAAAGAGAGAATCCCTCGCGAGGCCACTTTCTAGTAAAATATTTACAAGAACACCCAAAAGGCAGATCCTTCTTCGTGTGCTTGTAAAAATGTACAAAAAGTGGAACAAGTTCCTCTGTTTCTCTCCTAGGCACTCTGAAAACTCTGAGAAGAAACTCAGCCAAGCCCCCCCTGGGCTGGGAGGTGGGAGAAGGGGATCACCCCTCTGCTCCTGGCTGGGAACAGGCCAAAAATGGCAATTCCTTGGAAAAATGCACCTCTCTGGCCATTTTCTGTTTTCATATCAGAATAATTAAACCAACAGTGCTGGGCCCAAATCCGGTCTGATTTCTGCTTTATAGAGTGAAATCAAGGGAGAATGCTCTGGAACTGGATTCTAGATGGGAAGTGTATGAAAAGTGCTTTTCACTCCATGTCCCTTTTACTGTTGCTCAGTCTTCAAATATCCCATACAGAATTAACCCCACATAGCAAAATCACCTTCAGTTCTAATTCCTTTTGATGATTCAGATGATGGAGCAGGGAAATTCCATTTCCTCTTTGCCCATCATGTGATTGTTCAGTTCCTAACTGGGGGATGGGGAAAGCAAACTTGAGAAAGCAAGAATTTACTTAAAATCTAATTTCTGTCAGGTTAACAGACAAATGGTTCAAATTGGAGGAAATTTATATGTTTGCTTTTAAACATCAAATCTTATCTCCCATCAGCCTCAAAAAATTTGGTCTGAAACATCCTATTTTTTTTGCTTTTTATCTAATTTTGATATGTCAAAGCATACCCTTGCATAATCCCCCTTTGTATAAGTTACTTACAATAAAATAACTGTTTCTCTCCAAAATTAGGAGATTCCTCTTCAAAAAAAAGGAGTTGCTTTTCTTCTTGTCTTCATCCTCATCAGCCTCTGTTCTTGTACTTTTTTTTGCAACATCCTTCCTGTGAAAGACAAGCAAGACTTGACTGAAAAAGAAAAGAAAATTTGCTGATTTTCTTCCAAAAAAAAAAAAAAAAAAGGAAATGTTTGCTTGAAGCTTGAATAATTTCTTGTAGTCTTCAAATAAAATCGACAGACTCTCCTACAGATAAATACATCAGTTGTCATCCTTTTCCTGGAAGAAAAAAGACAGGAAGAGAGCACAACTTTCCCCTGAGACATCTGCAGAGCCACAGTATTTATTTCTACCAGTGAGGTTCTTAAAAGTGTTGTTTTTAGAAGTCAGGATAACTCCCAGACCACAGCTGCTTTTTATTTATATTTCATCTTTCTACCCAAGTACTGCTAAAGAGGGAAAAGTTGTTCCTAAGATATTCCAGCCTTCCACAAGACTTGTACAGAGAGTGGGGCTGGGACCTTCTCACTGGGACCCAGCACTGAAAACAGAACATTTTCAGGAAAGAAAATACCCAGGAGCAGTTTGGAAGCTTCCCGGGGCCCACCACGTGCTGTATCTAATCCTGGACCTGGAGGACTGATGAGGAAAAGTCTCCTCCCCCTAATCTTATTTGGGTGGGAGTGGGAAATAATTTTGTTGAGCTGCCTGCTGGGCACTCGTTGGAGTGAAATCCCTGGGCTTCACGCAACAGCTCAGGCCTGGAGTTTGAAGCTTTGCTTCATTTTCCCCGTTGCTAAAACCAAACCAAACAAACAACACCAAAAATTACAGCCACAAGTAAAGCCTGCTTGATTTGCCCTTGTCCTACAGGGAACAAAAATAAGTGGGCTGATTGCCTTGCACTGTGCCTGTATTTTCCATAATTTCACTTGCCTGATCTGTCAGGAGCTCCTGACCCCTCGATCAGGGACCACCATGGACCCAGCTCCAGCCTGAGCATCCCCCCTGCCCTCAGACCCCTCCCAGGATTGCACAGCTCCCATGGGAACACAGATCGCTGCAGATTTCTCCTCAAACACCAAACGGGCTGAGCAATCCTGCACTGAAGCAGCCTCTGCACAGCCTCATTGTTCCAGTCACTCCTTAAACACTGATGGGGACAAACCTGCAAATCGATTCTCTCCACAGGAAATACATCCTGCAAGTGCTTGCTGGAAGGATTCATTTCCCTGCACAGTGCAAAATGAAAAAGAGTTACAGCAGGAAAAAAAAAATCTTCTTTCAGAATTGTACCTTTATTTCCTATTCATGAATACAGTGTTCCAAAGTAAATCTCACTTTGTAAACTGTTTTGTTTATGAGACTGAAAGAACCTGGTGAAACTGAATGTAGATGGAGAGGGGAAAAACTATAAATCAACAGCCCAATGGACAGATTTCTTTGAGCACAGTAAATAAATCTGCATGTTTTCAAATTGTTTTACAGACATATGGTGCAGGTTCAAAGAGTGGCCAGGGAAAACAACAGAGAATATATTTCACTTTCTCCAGACAGAAATCAGCTGAAGATCCCACGCAAACCCAAACTGTGCTGTCACATATATCCTGTGCAACCTCAGTGACTTCAGGACAATTCCATGGGCTGGAGGCTGCACACATTAGGATTCTATGTTTGTTGCCAGGCTGGGTTTAGACTATTTAAATTCCCTGTCAGGATCAGTTATGGTCAAATCATTTCCCATAAAAAGAGAAATGGGTCCATAACGAGACTTAATGCTTTGTTGTTTGAAAAACTATTCCGACACACTATTAAAAACTCCAAGGACTCTAATTGAACTGTTTTTTTAGGAGCAGACAATTAAAGTTTGCTGCATAATTAATAAATCAGGGTCATTAATAACCCCTAAATGATCCCTAAATTTCATTTTACTCATTACAGACAAATTGAGCTGACTCATTGTACAGGAAATGCTTTAAAACACCTGTCAGTGAAATATTCCTTCTACCATCTAGGAAGAAAAGCCTCCTAACAGCTCCCTGAAATTGGTGTCACTCATTAAAATCATCTTCAGACATTGTGTGCCTTCCACAAGTCCTCTAAGCACAAGCACGGGGCCGTTTCAGTCGCCACTTATCTCCCAGAGATATTCCCAGCTTCTATCAAGGAGCTTGTGTTTGTAAATAGGCAGCACAAAAAGCCACAGCTCATTTCCCCACTCTTGTACTGAGCTGCTTCATGAATCCCAATCCCTTTTGAGGAGAATTTGCACATTGGTGTGATTTTGTTTTAACGAGCTGAATCCTGCCATCCTCGAGGCTGCTGCGGAGCGGGATCCCGGAGATCAATCACGGAACTGTTCACTGAGAGATGATCAAACTCCACAAACAAGGCAGCAGATGGTGGCCAGGGGAGGCTTCCAGGCCCTTCTCTAACGAGCACAACGCCAACCCTGCCTTGTTTGCACACCCCAGCCACAGCATCCAGGAGCTGTCCCCATGAGCAGCAAAGTGTTGTCTGATCACAGGACCTCAGCTCCCCTAGGCTGGCCTTGCTCCTTCTGGATCCCTTCAGAGGTGGAGAATTCAGGGAGTGTTTGGACAATGCCCTCAGGTACTCCATGGGATGTTTGGGGGTGCACAGCCAGGAGCTGG
Source organism: Daphoenositta chrysoptera (assembly GCA_013397915.1). Classification (NCBI taxonomy): domain Eukaryota; kingdom Metazoa; phylum Chordata; class Aves; order Passeriformes; genus Daphoenositta; species Daphoenositta chrysoptera. The sequence continues at coordinate 262,132 of VZRO01006324.1, read as the reverse complement.
ACTTTGATGATCCCTGTAGGTGCATTCCAGCTCGGGATATTCATAGAACCATGCGTGGGTTTGGGTTGGGAATTTAAAGCTCATCCCATTCCACTCATGCCATGGCAGGGACACTTCCACTGTCCCAGGCTGCTCCAGCCCCAATGTCCAGCCTGGCCTTGGGCACTGCCAGGGATCCAGGGGCAGCCACAGCTGCTCTGGGCACCCTGTGCCAGGGCCTGCCCACCCTCACAGGGAACAATTCCTTCCCAATATCCAATCTAACCCTATTTTATCAGTGTGAAGCCATTCCCTCTTGTCCTCTCACTCCAGGTCCTTGTAAATTGTTCTTTTCCATCTTTCCTTCAGGCACTGCAAGGCCACACTGAGGTCACCCCAGAGCTTCTCCTCTCCAGGTGCACAATCCCAGCTCTCCCAGCCTTTGCTCCCAGCAGAGCTGCTCCATCCCTCTGCTCATCCTGGTGCCTCCTCTGGGCTCCTCCAGCAGCTCCAGCTCCTCCCTGTGCTGGTCCCCGGGCTGGGGCAGCTCTGCAGGTGGGGTCTGACCTGAGCAGGGCACAGGGGCAGAATTCCCTCCCTCACCTGCTGCCCACGCTGCTTTTAATTTTGATATTCTGGGATTCTACGAACTCCTGTCCCCCAGATGTTTTGTTCATGGCTCCTGGAGAGGGTCTGTGGGCCTGCAGGACCCGCAGCACCGGCAATCCCCGTGCACCAGTTCCCAGCAGCAGGGTGAAGAATAAACCCCTAAAAGCTCCATAAGCTTATTGTTCCTTTGACATATCAGTGACATTCACAGCACCATAAACCTTCCTCATCTGAAATATTTAGCTCCTTAGCAGCAGTCAAACAGACATGCATCCTGCCTGGCATACCCACACCGTAGATCACTAATTTATTTCTTACAGCCCTCCTGGGTGCTGTATGTGCTGAGACAACTGCATTCCCAGAAATGGGCATAAATATCTGTATTTATTTTCTCATCATACTGGCTGGGGAGTTGGGGAGAGAGAGCCAGAATAAGAATCACACCGAGAAAATGGCCTGACAAACACTCTTGGTGCATTTCCTCCAGTGGAGTGCTCGGCATTATTCCTCATCTGCTGTGCCACAGCTCAGAGTGGGCCGTAATTATGGATTTCCAACTGGCATTATGGTTATTATAGATTAGATGTTCGTCTGTAAAGACTGTCAAACCAATGAAATTTTCAGGTTTTGAGTAGCCTCCAGGGCAGGGCTCTGCAAGACTCGCTTTCCTGAGCCGTTAGTTTTATTTATAGTCTAGAACTAAACAAGGCAGGAATTAAGGGAATGCTCCTCGCTGAAGGTAATGGTATGGAAATGCTGATGTAGGTCTGTGACAGCAGACAGGAGCAATAGCCTTGAGGAAATATTGAAAGTGTGGAGCTGAGCAGAGCAAGCAGCACCTCAAGGCTGCTTTTTGTCACTCTGACAGGACAAAGTCGTAAATAATCCCCCCCACGCTCTGCACTCAATTATCAGTAATTTAGTGGCAGCCAGGATATGATATGCACAGGAAAACACAGCACTCACCTCGGGTCTCAACAAAATCTCTGGGGTGAGCTGCTTTCTCACCTGGTTTGGATTGCAGAGGCTTTGGGGGATTGAAGCACAGCTTAAGGTTGGCATTTTCCAGGCTGCTATTCCAGCTTTTCCAGCACAGCTCCTAGGACTGAACAACAGGAAGTTTAAATGAATCAGCCAATCTCGAGCCAAAACTACAGAAAAAATAAATAAATTCTTATCATATACATGTGCTCTGCTCCCCTTTTCAAGGCAAAGTGAACTTGCAGGTCTAATGATGGCCACTAAGAAAAAAAATGGGGGGGAGGGAGGGAAATTTGATTTTTATAAAGATAAGATTATTAAAATATTGCTAAAAGTTTTCTAAGGAAGTGGGAAATGGATCCTAAAGGCTTTTCTTTCCTGTTCATCACCAGCAGCTCCCACTGTGAGTGCCATTTCCCACTCCCCTGTTGGGCCAGGAATAAGGAATGATTCCAAGGGCTTCAGTCCTGCCTCCCTAAAGTCAGGACAGCAGCTTTGGCTGTGGCTCCTCCCAGCGCCTGTGTAATTGCCAGCTCTGTTAGGAAATACTGAACTTGCAATCTCCAGGATCACAAAGCATCTGAATGAAAGGCTGGAATGCTTCAGCTGCTGTGTGTGCTACGGGGAGCTGCTGAGGAGACACCCCAGCTGAGCCAGGAGGTTACTGAGACACCTAAAACAGCCCCATGCAAGGGGAGATCAGCCAGGAGGAAAGATTACACAGAGCACTACATTTGAAATGTTTTTAATTTTGTGTGTCTACATTGTACTTTCATGCACAATGTGCTGCATTAAAATTTTGATAGGCACCAACTGTCCCTTTCAGATTCCCTCCCGTAAACCACACACATCCCACACACCTCTGGGGAAAAAATGCTTCATTGGGAAAAAAACGTGTCCACAGTGCACAAACTCAGGATAAATGTCCATTTGTCCTTGATACTCCCAGTGATCCGGGACCAGTGCTGGGGAGGGGAGGGATTGGGAGTGGCCCTAGGGAGGAGGACTCAGGGGATGAAAACCTGGACCTGACCTGGCCTGGCAGCCCAAACCCCCCTGCCCCGGGCTGAGCCCAGCGTGGGCAGCAGGAGAGGGGGGTTCTGCCCCTGTGCCCCCGTGCCCACTGCAGAGCTCCCTAACCCTGGGCCCAGCACAGGGAGGAGCTGGAGCTGCTGGAGAGAGCCCAGGGGAGGCACCAGGGGGGTCAGAGGGACAGAGCCCCTCTGCTCTGGAGCCAGGCTGGGAGAGCTGGGGGGCTCACCTGGAGAGGAGAAGGCTCCAGGGAGAGCTCAGAGCCCCTTCCAGGGCCTAAAGGGGCTCCAGGAGAGCTGGAGAGGGACTTTCTATCGGGGCTTGTGGCAACAGGACAGGGGGCATTGGTTTTAAGGTAAAGGAGGGGGGATTCAGGCTAAATGTGAGGAAGGAATTGTTCCCTGTGAGGGTGTGAGGCCCTGGCACAGGGTGCCCAGAGCAGCTGTGGCTGCCCCTGGATCCCTGGCAGTGCCCAAGGCCAGGCTGGACATTGGGGCTGGGAGCAGCCTGGGACAGTGGAAGTGTCCCTGCCATGGCAGGGGTGGGATGGGATGAGCTTTAAGATCCCTTCCAACCCAAACCATCCTGGGATTCTGTGATTTGCTCACACCCGGCCAGTCCCACCCTTGTTCCCTCCAGCTCAGGGTGGATCCAGCCCCGTGTGATAACAGGGACAGATTCCCACTGCTCCATGGGGCAGTGAACACCCTGCCCTCTGGAACTGCAGCCCGAGGCAGCAGAATGCAGCACCCGGGGTGGGACACTGATCCCGACCCCCTTCCCCTCCTCCAGCCTGAACAGACAATTGCTTCCCATTATTCAGGTGGCAGGCTGTAATTACCCTCATAAAAGCTGCACAAATAAACCAGTCACAAACAAATTAATCCAGTCACACCTTGCTACTGCACGGGAGTGTTTTATCTGTTCTGCCTTAAACACGATTATTATTTCTAATAGGTCGAGCTGAATTCTGAACAGAGCTGCCACAAAAGTGCTGTCTGCTGACAAATCAAAGGTAAAGCAGGAACTGCTGCAAACCCAGCGTTGAACAGGCCCCCAGCAGGTTCTTATCAGATCAGGGCTACAGGGACTCAAGCAGATACAAAAATCATATAAATATCTCCTAACATCTATTACCAACAAAGTACAGTGGCACCCTGACCTCAAAACACTCAGATCTGCCTCACTGGTACAGAAATCTTCCCACCTGAGGAGGTGTGGATGCTGTGCCAGTGATCCCTGCCCAGGAGGATGCCAGCACTTACACAGAATTCTGTCAAAGCCAAGGAATCTCCAGTGAAGCATTTCAGTGATAAAATTCTTTCCACTCCTGTTTATCTATTGATTGGGAAGAGACAAACTGAACCAGACAGCAAAATTTATACATCCCCAAGGAGTCACAAGAGGAGGATTATATGGGATACAGGTGGACATGGCACAGTTACAATCAGGGAAAACAGATGGCTGCCTTTTCACTGAGGGGAACTTAATGAGACTTTGCCTGATAGAAATAGGAAGCAGAAATAATCAGTAACAAAACTCTTATCTTTAATTTCACCATTTGCTTTTAGGGAGAAAAAAGGGTGAGGCAGTCAAGTGATCCCAGTTGAAAAGTGATAGTGCTCAACAGCCTGATAGGAAGAAAAATACCCTGATCTTCACCAAAACAGAGGCCTTTAGTCCTGTTCCATGTGCAGAATACAAACAGAATTTAGTCTGCCTACAACAGTATTTTACAGAGTACAACACTGTTTTGGTGTCTGGAGATTATCACCGACTTTCTACTCGCCATCCCAAATAAGGATTCACTTTCAGAGTCCAAAAAATAAAGATAAAAAGAAATCAAGACAAGCATTTAGATGATAGAGTTTGAATGAGGTGAAGTTTAGACCAAGCTCTTTGCTGAAAACATCATAATGATGAACACTATTTTTGGTTTTCTGCAAACATCATGGATCCAGAGGTTCAGAGGGAGTTTTGGCTCCTTGGGAGTTACTTAATTCCTGTGCAGGCACATGTGAACAGCAGCAGTTTTTTCCCATCCCTGGGAGTTATTCCATAAACCCAGTAAATACCATAAATACACAAAACAAAACACAGAGAGAGGTACACACACCTCTGGCACTAAAGGCATTTCTCTCCCATCACAGGGCACTGCCAATTCCTGGTGTTGAGCCTGGGTGTTTTCCTTCCTGAATTTCAGTCCTAAAAGGCAAAGATATTTGTTTTGAGAGTCTGAAAATAGACAAGGACACAAAAGCAATTTATCCCTTTTTATTCCTGGTCTCCCAGTGAACAACTGCAGTGCAAACCTTCTCCTCAGCCAGGGCAATATCTGCATTCTTGGAAATTCTAAGTTTACAAATATAATGTTTGGCAATTATGCCTCAATATTTTTCATATTAATGGCATAAAAACCTAGCAGAGAAGTGCTCTTTATCATTTCAGTGCTTTGATGATCCTGAACCATTTCAAAGTGCCCTTTCTTGTCTACTGCAAAGCAGAGAGGACAAAGCCTTAGAAGTCAATATTGGGTCAACCCAGTGTAGTAAACACCTGAACATGGACAGATCCATGGCTTGAAATGGGATTTATTGGGAACAACTGCTGCCTTAATTTGCAGGAGATCTGGAAAGGCACTCCTTCAAGGTGCTGCAGCTTTTAAAGCAATTTAGTGATGTGCAGCCAGACCTGAACCTTTCTCCTGCACCAAGTTGCCAACCAGCCAAGGGAGTTACTCAGCGTAGAGGAAATTAGGCTTTGATAGATTTTTATCTCTTAAAAAAAATCCCAAAGCAAATAATACATTTCAGCAATCTATCTTTGCCTGCTTTTCCTTATAACATGTATGGTACCTGTTCCAGCACGTCACAATTTTCATCCTCTTTAGTGCCAGGATCTGGGAGGTGTCAATGGATCCGTTCTTTCCAACACCAACTTTGTGGTGGCAGTGAAATCAAACTGCTAATGAAGAAACCAAAAAATAAGAATTTAGCATAGGCAGAGCAGAAGAATGCTCTGTTATATTCAAAGTCAATAAAACAGTGAAAAAAATAAAGCAAAAAAATGATATAAGCAAAGAAAAATCAGTTGGCAGAAATCAGCAGCTACCGTGGCTACATCTCACCCCTCTCACTATGGATTTTTTACAGGTGCAACAGTTTTCCCTGCACTAGTCCAACATGAAGCTAAAACCCAATAAAAATAAAGTCTGTACCTTGCTCTGCTCCAATATTTGCTTTTCCTTGGCTGTTTTTTCCTTAATTTACAGTCTGGCTCCTGCAGATTAAAAGAGCTTTTGAAAAGATGCAGTTTGGGGAAACACTGGTAGCACATCTTGTTTAAATGCAGCATAATTCATGCAGTGATTATTTATATTGACAGCACTTTGAGATAGGAAGTATCTGCCATTATAAGCTGGAATGCATTTCACCTGCTGGAATTCCAACCTATGCATATTTCATGGCGTGAATCGATTTCAAAGGTGTTGCATGTGTTTGTTTTATGTCTGTGAGGTTCAGGGAGGCTCCATCTTCGAGTTTTATTTACAGGACAGGAAAACTGAGATAAGGAATTCCCTTGCTGCACTGTCCCTGCTGGATTCACTCAACCTCTGCTTCAGGAGAGAAATGTAAAACTCTGACTGTTCTTAAAATTTGAATTTCTAGATTATTCTTTGAAGAACACCACCATTGCACCTGATTTTTCATTATTATTTAAAGCAGGGCTATGGTTTTGTAATGCAGCTTTTTAGAAGTGGAAATGGAAGGCAGGTACAGTACTCAGGAGACCTGAGGAGACCTAATGTTCCAAGGCAGAACTTTTGTATTTAGACACGTCCTAATGGAGCACTAAGAGAAGCCTTTTTTCCAGGAAATGCATATTATTATTACCATTTATTAGGGCTTCTCTGAAATAACCTTCCTCTGAGAGCACTTCTAATTAGCCAAAGCCAAGAGCTTAATTCACATTAACCTCAGCTCCAGCATCCTGGATAATGGGGAGAGGCAGAAGGGCACGGGCAGGATCTTTGCACAACAAAGCAACGAGAACAGAACATTTTAAAAGAGTTTTCATCAGAGAGAGGAGTTTCTGCCTGTGAGGCACCTCCAGAACGAGAAATGCATTTCAAACCTGTTAATTGTAATTTCCTTTTAACACACCAACACCAGGGGAGGCACTGGCAGGGTGTGAGCAGCTCCAAGGCAGATCCCACTCCAAAACCTTCATCTGGCAGGGACAAATGGCTCAACCAGTCGATGCCAGGTCTCTCCAACTGAGGATTCTCCACCCAAATCTCCTGCTGGGGTTTCCAAGAGTCTCAAACCACTCAGGGTGTTGTAGGGACTGCCAAAAACCCACGGAGGTCAGATCCTTGTAAGGTTTCTGACACCACCTCTCTCATTTAACTGGAAATAATTGAGTTTAAATCAGCAGGATTTCTACCATATATTGCCCAGTCCTTGAAGCAAGGATTACAGGTCGTGGTTTTTGTGAGTGGCTCAGGGTTTAGGTGAGTGATAAAACCAAACTCCATTTTCCCAACATCATAACAGCTTCACCATTTTCCTGAGCAAGGCAGGGGGAAACACCACCCTATTGTTTGGCCATTTTGTCTCGGTGTGGATGAAACTGTGAGACAGGAAAGCACCTTGAAAGGCTAAAGGAGCAGGATGGGCTTTCCCACACCTCTGCAGCTCCCCGAGAGCCTTGTCCTGCTGGCACTGAGGTGCCGACCCTCAGCATCCCCACGACAACAGCAGGCACTGGGATTTCCTGCCCACTGCCAGGAGCAGAGGCAGCCAGAGCTCTGTGTCTCAGCTCATTACCTGGGGGACAGCAGAACTGCTGAAATACAGACTCTGGCTCTATACATCTTCATTAAAATCATCTCATACATTTCTGCTCTGAAGCTGGGAAAGGCTAAAACCTGACATGCAGATCACGGAGCACTTGGCATTGATTTTTATTTTTTTCCCCACCTTTTTCAATTCGTTGAAAAGATTTCTGATCCCACAGTGTTGGAGCTTCTGAGGGGACAGCTGGGTCACTCCTTTGGAACAGCAGCAGGGGCAAAGCAGGGCAGGATCACAAATAGAGACCCTGGAAAATGGAATTTAAGGGGGAGAGGAGACAGCAGCTGAATTGAGAATTCATTGGCAAGACCACAGTTAAAAGTTAGGAGAAGTTTCATTTAAAATCCACTGTCATTGTTCTTTTCCTGTTTTGGCTCAAGGACAACAAACCCCTCCTGCTGTTTGCTGCAAGCTCCCATCAGAGAGCTCTGCTGGCTTTACTTCAGTCCAGAGCCAAGGAGTCACCACCAGAACATGTCATTTCCAGTGCTCCATCACAGCTCTGATCCTGTGTTTGTAAATTGAAACTGTCGGGCACTTGATGCTCAGGAGCATCCCTGGAAGTGCCCAAATCCAGGCTGGATGGGGCTGGAACCAAGCTGGTCCATGGAAGGTGTCCTTGCCCATGGGACAGGGAGCTTTAACATCTCTTCCAACCCAAACCTTCAGTGATTACCTTCCAAATTCCTGCCACAAACGTTTCTCACTACTTCCTGGGACTTTAAAACCCAAATTTAAGTGTTGTATTTCTTCACAGTGCAAGTCAAACCTGAGAATTCATCCCGAGGTTTGCAGCCAGCACGTACAACAGAACTGCAGAAACCTCCCAGCACAAACCAACATTTGCTCTTATCATTTAAAGCCATAAATATAATACTGATCTATTCCTGCAAAAACTGGTCAAAACCATCAGAAATCTCTTCTTGTATCCTTGTAAAAATTCATTGAAGTGAGGCAGCATGATGCTGCCCTTTAGAAATTCTGATTTAATTACTGAAGCCCATTTGAGAAGCAATACACTTCATACTTCCCCAATTACAAAGTCTGCTTCTGCCCTTAAAAACAATCTCAAGCAGAGCCAAAACTAAGCTCTAATTATAATTAAATTTCCTTTTTACATGAATGTTGGTATTTTCTTATGCATTCTGAGCTCTCTGCTGATTATTGTAGGATACTGAGAGGGTGCTCAGAAATGAAAGGAAAAGGAAAAAAAATAGAAAATATTATTTGATATACTAAGGAATCATGCACTTTTGCAAAAATATGCTGGAAAAGGTATGGGGGAAAAAGTTATTTAAAAAAAATAATGGAAGCTATCATAATATTATCACTAATTACAAAAGGCTTAATGCATACATTTATATGTAATTTTTTATGAGCAACTAGCAGAATCAAAAGCATTGAAAAGTACAGCTGCACGAACATGAAAGGATAAAATATTTTTTAAAATTATAAAATAATAAAAAAATATATTCCAAGGCAAAGTGCAGCAAGAGCAACTTGCCAGAGTCAACGATATGAGCAAAACCAGGGGAAAATGTTGATTCTGTAGAGAAAGATTTCAGCAACGCCAAGGCCAGAATGTTCAATCCATTATTTAATTAGTCTTATTAGAGATGTCAAGCAGGTAGTTAACACCAAGGACAGGAGGGTAAGAGCTGTCCCTGAGACGGGCTGGACCATAATGGGAGGAGATGGATGTTTGCAGAGCCTGAGCAGTGAACCTCAAACCCACAACAGCTCTCCTTGAGGCACCGTGGAAAACAGCCCAGGAGCAGGAAATTGGAAAAGGCAATTGTTCTCCCTGCCTGCCAGCAAAGGGAGGATAGAAGAACATGACGGAGTTATTTCATCCAGAAAAAATAATCAGGAATAACACAGTGATGTTGCTGGGCTGCCAGCAAGGGGACGGGAGGTGAGCGGGGGCCAGGACTCCCTAATTCAGAACAAAGCTCATCCCAGCTGCTCCTCAGCCACGGGCCAGAGCAGCACAGGGAATTTCACTCATCTGGGCTTTGCACAGGCGTTCTCCTCATCCCCTGTCGAGGTTAAACTCTGTCAGGAGAGGAGCAAAGCAGGGGCGTGGTCGAGGTTTACCCCAAGGGGAGGGGGTGCTCAGAATCCTCATCTCAGGCAGGTCCCTTCGGTGGCTCCAGGTGCCACCTGGGTGCTGGAAAGGATCTGCTGACAGAGATTTGGGAGACAAAATTCGAAATCAGGATTATTTTAAATGGTGCACTACAAGAAGGGAATCACCTGTTGTCCATGACCACGGAAGGACAGGCAAACTTTGGGGACCTCCAACTGCAGGAAGGAAAAGTTATTAGACCTTGTTTAAACCTTTTTTTTTCTTTTCTTTTTCAGAACGTAAGTCTAGAAGAAATTATTTCAGGAATTAATAAAGACTCCATTACCTGAAGTTTTTAATATGTTAGAACAACTTTTAATGGCCCAGAGCTGCCACTTGTCCTCTGTGGCCAACATCCAACATCCAGAGGCTGAGGAGAAACTCACCCAAGGTAATTTGAACAAGCAGTGTGGGAGGGAAGTTCACACCTAGTGGTGAAGAAATGGGGGAAAATAAGTAAAAGGATAAATGATCAGATCTGACATGGAGAAATGTAAGTTCTGTTGCTGGTTATGCCATGATTATCAGGTGAAAGGTACAACACCCAGGAAATGTGGTTGTACCCCGATATAAAAGTCAGAAAGGTGGGAGAGTTTATCCAGAAATGGACAGTTGTGGTCCCAGCCCCAGACAGCAGCTGCAAACTGAAGTTTCACTATTGCTCTGGCCAGATTTGATTACCAAAGCAGTAAAATCCAAGATTCACTTGCCCTAACGAGCATTTCATGGCGAAGTTCCCAGGCTGGTTACCCCCGGGAAGGGTCCCCTGTCCCAGCTCACACTCAGAGTGCTGAAGGCAGCGTTGATTTGAGCACTGAACTCCCAACTTTGCTCCCCAGCTTGTGCAAACACCAGTTTTCTGCAGGAGAGGTTACACGAGGCTTTTCCCCCCGCTTTTAAGCAGTTCCAAAGAGGCATTTTTAGTAATATTTATTGGTAATTGCCACTCATTTCCAGCTGCACAGTTAAATGTTGCCTTTTAAACCTTGCAGGGAGTATCCCAAGTGAAAAGCTCAGATTTTTCAGGACCCACCTGAGCACATCACCCAGCTTTGGCTGACCTCTGAGTGTGGTGGCATTCCCAGAAATGAACTTGGATAAAATCCAACTCTGTGTCCATCAGTGCGAGGTGTTGAACATGCCCAACTCAATAGATGGACCACAGACACAGCTCAGTTCGAGAAAATCAGCATCTAAAATTGGAATATTAAATAGCAGAGGGGAAAATAAAACAGAGGACAGGGAGTATCAAAGACCAATAGACCAGTGAGGGTGAAAAATGCACATTTGCAGCCCAGAAAACACAAGTTTCACAAGTACCTGCCCTAGATGTATTTATCATCTTCACAGCCATGGTTCCAGATACTAAAAAGCAAAAATAGCTTTAGTAATAAAAAACACAGGCCACAGGGCAAGAAAATAGGTTTAAATCGAGATACTAAGAACTCTAAACCTCTGGGGGGAATAAATCTGTAATCTAAATCACATCCATTTATAGATGGGAGACAGATTTGCTCTATAGAAGGAGCTGATTCATCTAAATAAACTACCAGGCTTGTATTTACAGCTCTACTGAGATGACTCTGTTCTCCTTCACGTGGGTATTACTTTATTACCAGCTTTCTTGGAGCAATATTTCATTTCAGAAAAATGAACTAAAAGTCCAACATTTCATGTCAAGCCCAGGATGCTCATTCCAGCCAGGATTAGCTGTGGTATTTAAGCATCTCTTCCCAAACCACCTTGCAGCAACATCTTACCTTGTTCCCCTGTCAGCCATGGGGTCGTGGAATGGTTTGGGTTGGAAGGGACCTTAAAGATGACCCAGTGCCACCCCTGTCATGGCAGGGACACCTTCCACTGTCCCAGGCTGCTCCCAGCCCCAGTGTCCAGCCTGGCCTTGGGCACTGCCAGGGATCCAGGGGCAGCCACAGCTGCTCTGGGAATTCTATTCCAGGGCCTCCCCACCCTCCCAGCCAGGAATTCCCTCCCAAAATCCCATCCAGCCCTGCCCTCTGGCAGTGGAAGCCATTCCCTGTGTGCTGGCCCTCCATCCCTTGTCCCCAGTCCCTCTCCAGCTCTCCTGGAGCCCCTTTAGGCCCTGGCAGGGGCTCTGAGCTCTCCCTGGAGCCTTCTCTGGTCCAGGTGAGCACCCCCAGCTCTCCCAGCCTGGCTCCAGAGCAGAGGGGCTACAGCCCTGTGATCCCCATTAGTGAAACAACAACGCAGCTCCTCACCATCAGAGTTTAAAGCAATCTTTTCTTCAAGTTTTAAATGCCTTACGGAGGAACCATTTGTTTCTCTAACCTGAGAACACCCTGTCCAGAGGGAGCAGATCCCCAGCTGTGCTCTCAGCCAGGCGGGCACGGATGCTTTGGCAGCGAACTCCATCCCCGGCTGTTCCCCCATTTCAGTCAGAGCATGGCACTGCACCGAAGGATGGCAAAGCCGCGGTGCCCCGTCCCAAAACGCCGGGTCTGCATCTCAGGGAGGGGGCAGGAGCTGGAACTGGGGCCCTGTTGGGTTCCACCATGGGTGTTCTGGAAGAGCAGGCCTGAAGGCCTACAAAAGCATCTTCCCTAGGCCCGGTGGGAACCATGGAAACACTTCCAGGGCACCTGAGATGGGCTGGAAAAGAGGACCATGGGTCAGTGACCTTCTTGAGCAATGGCCCGGGAAGATTGTGGTCAGTGGCCTTATCTGGGATTATTTACACCTTCCCATAATAGGTGATATCTAGGGAATGCTCCAGGTGACTGGGTGAAATCCTGGGATTTGCTCTTCCTGTTTCTGTGAGGTTCTATCCTGTTTGTGCACTGGGATTTAGGTACCCTGAGCTGTGCAATGAACGTCTTTGCCCTTCTCCATCTGGCAGGCAAAGCCCTTGCCCAGAGTGAACGCTGCAGGGCCGAGCTGGAGCAGCGGGCTGCGAGCCGCGTTCCCCGAGCATCTCTGTCCTCCGGGGGATGCTCATCCCGCACCCCGCACCCCAAATCCCGCACCCCGCACCCCGCTGAGCCCGGCACGGCAAAGAGCAGCTCCCTGCCCAGCCCCAAGCCTGGCTCGGCACGGCTGCCCCAGGGCCAGCCTGTGTGTGCCAGGGCAGGGACATCCCAGGACACGGGGACGTGGAAGGGAAGGGGAATTTTCTAACTATTTTTTCTAATTTTTTTTT
>VZRO01006324.1:219230-249335 GCA_013397915.1 Daphoenositta chrysoptera | reverse complement strand
TTTTTTTTGCGACCGGCAATCCCCATGCAGGCTGGTGTTCCTCAGGGGTAACCCCGAATATTTCACATTGGGGTTATTTCCTTCAGGTAGAACCCCCGAATATCTCACATTAGAGGGGTTATTTCCTCAGGGGTAACCCCGAATATTTCACATTGGGGTTATTTCCTTCAGGTAGAACCCCCGAATATCTCACATTAGAGGGGTTATTTCCTCAGGGGTAACCCCGAATATCTCACATTAGGGGAGTTATTTGCTATGGGGTAACCCCGAATATCTCCCATTAGGGGGGTTATCTCCTCAGGGATAACCCCGAATATCTCACATTAGAGGGGTTATTTCCTCAGGGGTAACCCCGAATATCTCACATTAGAGGGGTTATTTCCTCAGGGATAACTCCGCATATCTCACATTAGAGGGGTTATTTCCTCAGGGGTAACCCCGAATATTTCACATTGGGGTTATTTCCTTCAGGTATAACCCCCGAATATCTCACATTAGGGGGGTTATTTCTGCTAGGATAACCCCGAATATCTCACATCAGGGGCGTTATTTCCTCAGGGATAACCCCGAATATCTCACATTAGGGGGGTCATTTCCTCAGGGGTAACGCCCGAATATCTCACATTAGGGGGGTTATTTCTGCTAGGATAACCCCGAATATCTCACATTAGGGGGGTTATTTCTGCAGAGATAACTCCCGAATATCTCCCATTAGGAGGGTTATTTCTGTGGGGGCTGTCTCACTCAAGCACAGGGCACAGGAACGTTTTGTGTCGCTCTGAAACACCAAACCTCTCTCAGAACTAAACCCCAGGCTGGAGGGCTCCAGCTGCGGTGCCAATTCCCACAGAACAGAGGGGAAGAAGCAAAATACCCCCGTTCCTCTCCAGGGAGTGCCACAGAACATCACAATTCAGCTACGGAATTCGGCCCCTGGATCCCTGGCAGTGCCCAAGGCCAGGCTGGACATTGGGGCTGGGAGCAGCCTGGGACAGTGGAAGTGTCCCTGCCATGGCAGGGGTGGCACTGGATGGGCTTTAAAATCCCTTTGAACCCAACCCATTCTGTGATTTATGATTATGAGATAATTTCCCGTTAAAGTAAGGCCTTGCTTCTTTTCACCCCTCTGACCTCTCTGAAATCCTTTCCAGTGACACACTTTCAAACCTTTTTTCTTCAGGGAAGTGCAGAAAGATCAGTTTGCCTTTCTCCCTTTTCTGCCTCAAGACCGAATTGCCCAGAATCCAACCACAGCTTTGCCTCTGACCCTGCTGCGAGTTTGCAGCTCCATTTGCAGGAACACCAGTTCATTATTAGGGGAGATAAAGGGGCACCTCTGAGCTTCGTTAGGATGGAGAGAAGAATGGGATTTCAGATCTCTGGGAAGAAACCAGCAATCTTTTGGGTGCACAGCTGATGCTGAATGTCCCCAATCCTCAACACCTGTGAACATAACAAAGAAATCACCAATTATCTCCAGGTTTTGCCTCAGAATGGGATTCAGGAACAAATAGCTCACACAGCAGAAGGTCTGCCTTGCTTATTATTTTCCTCATTTGCAACTAAACACATTTTGGTTGGCTTTATAAAGAGTTGTTATTTGTTTTGTGTCGACAGACAGGGTCCTGCTGTACTGTTATTCACTGCATAAACACACATTTATTCCAGCAGTATCCTGCTCCTACTCCAGCACATTTTATTCTCTGGCTTTCACATTCCTTTGCAGAAGAAGTCGGGAGCTGCAGAGAGGTTTGTGGCTTGCAGTTCTTGTGCTTGTGTATCGCAGCTCATCAATCACACCCATTTCCTTCCCCACGGTTTGTGCCTTTCTCATTTGATGTGGCTGCATTAAAACCTATTTGTTTTAAAATCAGGTGAACGAGAGGCAGCAAAGCCGTTGTGTCTGAAGTCTCTGGCTCAGCTAGAAGAAAATCAGAATTACCAGAGAGAAGCTGGAGCATCAGCACTGGCAGACCTACATTTTGCAAGGGTGTCCAAAAACCTGGGAGGAGCAGGCAGGAGCTGTGCAGCCCCTGAGGCCCCTTGGGAAGCGATCCAATGAAAATCCCCTGTGGAATCATCACCCCGGGGGATGCAGGAGGCTGAGGTGGGAATGTCGTGGTCTCTGTGCACAGAAAGGAGCAGGCAGGCTCTGGAGCAATATTTAGTGGTGTGGGGTGAAGAGATCTCACCGAGCTGATGGCAGGGACTGCTGTGGGTCAGGAAATGTCCCGCAGGCTCTGCAGGGCTGGGATTGGGTCTCTGCAGAGTTCCTGAGCACAGGGCTGGCAGGGATCAATAGCTGACTGCAGACAAGAGATAAACCTGCAACCAAAGAAACCAAACAGGGTTTGCCATGCACCTTTCCTGGATCACATTCTGCCATCCAGAAGAGACAGAGATTTTGCCTCATGAAATATCCAATTTCTCAATAAATTAGTGGATGACATCTTTCATCTATCATATCAATGTAACCATTTGTTACAGTGGTAATAATATATAATTTTTTTTTTCTTTTAATTCCACCTTCAATTATGTGTTATTTCACCAGGCTTATTTTCCAAACTCCATCTTCTCTTTTTCTCAAGCTGATTTATCAGGTGAAATCACAGCCACCCTCTAACTGATGCAATAATTCACTCAGATGGGTGACACACATACAGGTGAAAAAATATTGGCACAATACACAATCACAGCCATCTTAATAAATCATGGTAAATTATCAGGGAGAACTCATTTTCAAGCTTTTAGCATAACAATTAAGATGAGCTGAGAGTGGAAAGCAAGAGCTCAGGGCCAGGCTGGAAGGAGCTCTGAACAAGCTGGTCTAGGAAGGTGTTCCTGCCCATGGGAGGGGGTGAGATGAGATGAGATGATCTTTAAGTCCTTTCCAACCCAAACCGTTCTGTGATTCTGTGAAGTTCCTTGGGCTATCCTGATACACAATTTTTGTAAACAAGGCTCTCTCCACACCAGCACGAGTATATTAATATCACTGGCTGCACTTGAAATAAAGGCATTTAGGGAAGAACTATATGCAACTATAAAGCAATTCAAGAAATTGATCCACACAGAAGCAGGCACATAATTTAAAAAGATATTAAACTTCACCTGCAGGCTGGTAGCAAGGCCATTAAGGAAGCTCCCCGTGCTGAACTGCATTTAGTGGGAATTAGTCCTGGAAATGTTGGATCCTGTGAGTTCCCAGTGCTCGTGCTTCAGTTCCAGGCTGCTCACATGCTGAAGTGTGTTCCTGGAGACCTGCCAGGGGGTTTGCATGTGTTGGGTGGCTCTGCAGAGAGCAGGGACATGAACCTGGTGAGAAAGGGGTGATCAATAGCTAACTCATGTAAGCAGAGTTAACTCTTAGGAGACAGCAAATGTTAATTCTGACAGCAAATGTCAACTACAAAACCTAAGAAGCCGGATTCACCCTAATCTTGTCAAGATAGAAGGGACAAGGATCATCTCAGAAACCGCTGAATCATTCCTCAAAGGACCATGCATGCCCCGGGGAGAAAGGTGAAAAGTGCATTGTGAGGAAGACTGCCAGCCTTCATCAGAAAGAGCCCCGAGGAAGAGGAGAAGCCTTCCTCAGTGCGACCACCAGGACACGCAGCGCATGCGTGGCACCTATGCTAATGATATTAATGACCTCTGAGAAATAATTTGCATAACCACGCCTGTCCCAAGGAATGAGATGAATATTCATGATCCAACCCATAATACTGTGCTGTAGGAAGTGCTGAGTTTGTGTTTGGAGGAGAGATCCCCCACACACCCAGTACCGAATAAAGCAAACACCCACTGCTCTGGCTCTGTCTCTGAGGTGTCTCCTGGCCCGTTTGGGGCGAATCACTGGCAATGCCCTGGGTAATGGGTGCTCAGTCCTGGGAGGGGTCCAGCAGCACCAACACCCACGGGCTGCAAGGTGTGGGAGCTCCTCTGTCCCTGCATGGACCCAGAAGGAACCCAGTGAGGGGAAAGGCTGCCCTGCCATGCAGGACACAGCTTCTGGAGCTGGGATAGGGAGGGAGTGTCTGGGAACCACCACTTCAAACCATTCGTGGTTAATGCCATTCCCCCATCATGGTAAATACAGCTCTGAAGGGGTTTCTCCTCAATGACATCGGTTTTGTCCGTGCTACTGCACAGGTTGCACTTCCCTCAGCACAGCAAAACTTACAAACACACTCCTTGTTCTCCCACAAATGCACAGTTGTTCTATGTACGATCATGACAGGTTCAAAATGCACAACTTTCTACTTAAAACCCAAATGCCTTTGTAATTTTTGCTCTGCAGCCCGTACAGAAAGACAAATAAGGAAGGGTTGAAGCCTGATTGTGGCTCGAGGACTCGAATCTGCAAGGCTGTAAGAGGCATTCATGAGAAGTGGTGTTTCATGAGCTTGGTAATTTGCAGTTTGTTACAAAGACAAATTCGTTTCTGACTAAATTGTATTGTAAGTCAGGCTCCTCAGGGAACGTCTGACTAAAAGGTGATGTTAAAGTAATTTCCATAACATCAAACTATGAGACAAATTATAAACTTCATAGAGGAGAAAAGTAGGGGGAAGGAGCAGGAGCTGAGATGGAATGAATTTCTTCACAGTAGTGCTCAGAATGGAGAGAACTCAGATAATGCTCTGAAAACTGAACTGCTAAAGCTGCTGAAGAACAAACACAGCCTTGGATTTTCAGCTGTTTGACAGTGACTGACTTCATCCTTGAAATCATTTTTCAAACGATCCAGACCCTGCAAAGCCTTCTCCAAGGAGAGGACTCCTGGCAGGGACACAGCAACTCCACCACTGTTTGGGAATTTCCCTGCACCGGGGGTCTGGCCCCCAAAGCTTTCTCATCATAAACAAGGCAAAAATCAAATTTCACATGCTCGGTAAAGGATTGACTCTGCAAGGGCTCGAGCAGCCAGGACTGCCCCTGAGTAATGGGATGTTCTGAGGGGAAAAGCATTTGATCCAGTGTAGCATTCCTCCTCATTCTGAGCACAGCTCGGACCTGCCACGGAAACACCAGATTGGAATCCCAGACTGGTTTGGGCAGGGAGGGACCTTAAAGCCCATCCAGTGCCACCCCTGCCATGGCAGGGACACCTCCCACTGTCCCAGGCTGCTCCAAGCTCCAATGTCCAGCCTGGCCTTGGGCACTCCAGGGATCCAGGGGCAGCCACAGCTGCTCTGGGAATTCCATCCCAGCCCCTCCCCACCCTCACAGGGAACAATTCCTTCCCAATGTCCCATCCATCCCTGCCCTCTGGCAGTGGAAGCCATTCCCTGTGTCCTGTCCCTCCATCCCTTGTCCCCAGTCCCTCTCCAGCTCTCCTGGAGCCCCTTTAGGCCCTGGAAGGGGCTCTGAGCTCTCCCTGGAGCCTTCCCTTCTCCAGGTGAGCACCCCCAGCTCTCCCAGCCTGGCTCCAGAGCAGAGGGGCTCCAGCTCCAGGAGCATCTCTGTGGCCTCCTCTGGACTCATTCCAGCAGCTCCATGTCCCTCTGGTGTCTGGGGACCAGGGCTGGAGGCAGCAGCACAGGTGGGGTCTCACCTGAGCAGAGCAGAGGAGCAGAATCCCCTCTCTTTCATGCTGCCCATGCTGCTTTGGACTTGAAGAGGAAAAACAGAAGTTGTCAACCTTGAAATTTCCAGTCAGGGCATTTATCAAGGCAGTTGCACCAACTGCAGCACAGAGATCCCATCTTATTACCAGTCCTCACCTGGCAGGTCTTTGCATTTTAATTTTAATTTTAGTATTGCTGCTGTGGTTGTTCTCCCTAATGAGACAGAGGGGCTCTTACAGGAGCCTGGAAGGGCTCCCTGTGCCTGGCTTGGGTGTGACAAACAAGGGGTGACAGAGTGTGGGAGTCATTGAGGGCAGCCAACACAAATAGAAAATACCCTGTTTGGTGTAGTACAATGATTATAAATGTGAGGAACGCTGTGCAGCAAGGATGAGGGCATTTATCCTGAATATGAGAAACAGCTCGAGCAGCGAGACTGAATTCGTGTGCTGTGTGCCAAGGGAACGGGCTAAATGACATGAGAGAGTTCCTTTTCCTCCTGTAATTTCCATCACCTCATGATTCAGTGATAAATTCCCTTCCTACCTCTGAATTTCATTCAGGTCATGCACAGATACAGCACCAGAACAAACCTCCAGTGCCACTGAAGCCTCTGATGCTGTGAGCAACAAAATACAAAGTCTTCCCAAACAGTCAATAATCTCTCACTTTGCTCAAACTCCATCTGGATGTTTTCTTGCTGTTTGGTAATTTCTATCTTCTTCTTACAGTTCCCACTGGACAGCTGCACCACTGACAAGCTGCTCTGATAAGAATTGCATACCTGAATTATTCAGGGCCAATTTATATTTATGTATATAACTGTACCAGGACTGGACTTTTACCTGACTACATTTTCCCCACACCCTTTATTACCTGAAAATATAAATGAATGCCATCACAGCTTCCCTCAGCCTAGGAAAGATTTAGCAAAAAATCTCAATGTTTACAAATAATACAAGAAAAAAGGGCAAGAAAATAGCTGCAGTTTGTCTTCTGCTGCTCACAAAGCTGAAATTGCATTTACCAAGGAGCCAAACCAGCTTCACTGGGAGTTGCAGCCTGCCATCAGTTCTTAAAGACCCCAAAATTATCTTGATTATTATCATATTTAAAATAACCCATCTATTGTTTGTAATTATCAGCACAAAATAAACTAAATTGAAATAATAATTATTGTCAGATTTTAAATAGAGAGAGAGAGCTCTGAAGTTGGCACAAAAATGTTCAGACACAGAAGACCAGTCCTGATCTCTCTGTAAGCATCATGTGCCAACATTTAATAATGGTGCAATAAGATCAGTATTGGGAAAAAAAAATATTTGGAACTTTAGACAGAACTGTGAGTTCTGGAGCTTTTCCTGACTTTCAGGGATGAGTTTATTCCTGTGCAAGGGATGAAGCAGATATGCCACTGCTCCCTGTAATCTGCAGCTGTAGTGACAAGAGGGAATTCCAGACATTCTATTTAGCTCAAAAGAGGGGAATTCCAACACTTTTCAGGTCCCTGGGGAATATGCTGTGGTTATTGCTTCCTCTGGGGGACAGTCACTCCAAAAGGTATAAATTAATTCCAGTTCTAACGAAAGGGGTTGGGGTTTGTGGTGAGCTTTGGACACAAATTTATTTTAGCCAATGAAGAGCTGTGGTTGTCAGGAGTTTTGGTTCCTTGGTCCATCCTGACCTGGTGAAAGTGGCTGGAAACTTCTCTGTGTTGTTAGGAATGCCCTAGGGATTATCCTTCTGCACACATTTGACCTCAATTTCTGCAGTTATTCTTCACCAGCAATTTTTGTGTGTACTTACTTTGGGCAGGGGACGAGGAGGGCATTGGGGAATGAAGTCAGGAACACAATCCCAGCTCTTCAGGACAAATTCCTCTCTACCCTCATAAATGCTGACTCATTTTTCTTCCTAATGAAAGTGAGAAAAAGTGAAATCCAGCTTCATAATGCTTGTCTAGAAAAATCACAGCTAATTCTTGTATCAATTCCATGAAGATTTTCTTATTGCTGTTTCTGCCAGTCTGGGTTTTACACTATCATGATAGTTTAGACTGCAAATTGTATATTTGAAGAATAACTTTTTTCACTCATATGACTGAGGATCTCTGCTTTATGAAATGTTAAATACACCCGGATTTTTTAAGGTGCTGAGCAACCCATGCTTTTGCAGGGGAACAGTAGAAGCAACTCAGAGTCAGAAGGAAGCAGATCAAAATCACTTTTCTAATCACAATGTATAAAAAAAATACTCAATCTGAATCAGGAGTTTTCTTCTACTAGAGATGTTTTAATTCAGATTTAAAGAAATAAAAATCAATGCTTAAAATTTAATTTTTTTTTAAAGGATAAAAGTTTCTTTTGCAAACGTTGAATTAAGTAATCTTGATTTTTTAAATAATTTTCTCCCCATATACACACTTTTATTTTTCTAGTTAAGTACAAGCTTTGATCCATTTTTACAGCTAGATACAACCAGTCCAAAGTGGCATTTTTTTATTGCAAAAGAATTATGTGCTGAAGAAGCTCACTGAGCTGTGCCCCAGAGTGGAGCTTCAGTTGATCCCTACATGATACCAGCACTCCCCCAGGTCACAGCCCCCTTCCAAGCAATTTACAATTTACAGGACCTCTGCAGAGGGATAAAGGGAATTGCTGCTGTCTTACAGCACTGAGTACACTCACAAAATGAGTTTATTTTACCCAGGTGCTGAAGCATTTGCTCCACTTGGCCCCCCAGCCCTGGCTCCAGCAGCCAAATCTGTCACTCAGAGAGTGAGAAAAGCCCAGCCATCCCCCCTGCCCCACACACACACACCTAAAAGAAATAAAAAATAAATTACAGCAGTCAAGGAAGGCAGAAGCAGATTCCTGGCCCCAGCCAGTGCCCAGCCAAGGCATGTTTTTTTTTCAGGGCAAACACTGCCAGGGCTCAGCAGCCCTTAAACCTCTTCCCTGAGGTACAGATAAGCCCCAGGTATTTATAGACTTGATCTCATTTCCTGTCCCGACTTAGTTACACGTTTCCCAGGGACTCACATTCCACCTTAAGGCCTTTTGGGTTCTTTTTCCCTGTCAGGTGTCCAGCAGCACCCAAAATTGTCCCTGGGAAAGGAGGATCTGCCTGAGTCAGGAGCTAACACAGCAGTGGGCATCACCCAGCCACGGCAGCTCCATCCAGCAACCCCAGCAGCTCCTGGCCAGAGCAATTCTCTTTTCATCTCTCCCAAATATTGAAGGAGAGATTCATAATCTCTCTTCCGACCTTGAATAGATTTTGAACAAGCCAAAGACTTAATCTCTCATCACAAAAAGATTAATCAATGCCCTTGATCTCCTTAGCAGCACTTGTCTGGTTCTGATTCCAGTCACGACAATCCTGTTGAGCAGAGGGAGCCTGAACCACACATCCACTTTTCCAACTCATCCTGCCTCTGTCCCTTAGAGCCATTTAATACTTCCCTAACTCTGCTGAGGATGCTTGCTCTGCTCTGTTTCAGAAGAATAACCATGGGATGCTTTCTCACAGTTCTCCCACCAGTGACCATAATTGTTCTTCCATCAGGACATCCCTGAGATGTTCTGTGTGCACCCAAGCAGGAGGGGGAAAAAACCAGCCACTTCTGCAGCATGGGACTCTCAAAGTCTCATCTTGAGGTGCACCGTGGTCAGGCTGCTTAGAAGTGTTACTGAGGGGTGCCTGTAGTAAAGAGATAGTAATTGTTAATTATTATATACTGGGGAATGATTTGCCAAGGTAGGCACCACAGTTTCAGTTTTTATGTTCAATAAACACAGCGTTGGAGCCCTGCTTAGGCAAACCCAAAGAACCTGGCACACTGCAAGCACATCCTGCAGCAGCCTGCCCAGAGAGGCTGTGGATTCCCCATCCCTGGAAGTGTCCAAGGCCAGGCTGGACACTGGGGCTGGGAGCAGCCTGGGACAGTGGAAGGTGTCCCTGCCATGGCAGGGGTGGCACTGGATGGGCTTTAAGGTCCCTCCCAGCCCAAACCACTCTGGGATTCTCTGATTCTCTATTTAACCCCAAACAAAGGACATGCCCAAACTTCTTAAGCCCAACCTTCAGCAGGGCTTAATGTAACAATATTTTCTTTTATCCCCTCTGTCTCCACCCTCTTCCTCTCACTCTCCTCTTTGTCCATTCCATGCTTCTTTGGTCAACTCATCTCCATTACAAAATGTCATTTTCAAATGAATTTGTCCATCAGAATTGCTGCCACCTCCTGCAAACAGCCTGGGCAGCAAAAGCTGTATTGTTCTAACAGAGCCAATCTGTCCTGCTCTCAGGGAGGGATTAGGGAGAGCTGGAATATCTGGCCAGACCACAGCTGGAAGTCAGAGGTCAGAGTGTTTCCCCTCATCACCACACATGAAGGGATTCTTTTTTAAATTATTATTTTTATTAAATGTGATACCACAATTTCTATTACTTTTGCATGATTTCCCTGTGACATTCTGTCGTAACAGTCACTGAAATCAAACAGGACTTTTTCCCCTCACAGAGGCTGCTTGGTCTATAAAGAAGTGACAGAATTCAATAGTTTGGACCTGGTTGAACCTGGTAGAAACCTGGTTTCTACTTACATTATTATTACATTATTGCCCAGTGATTTTGGGCAAAATTCTTTCTGTTTGTAACTCCAAGCTCTTTCACCCCTAATCTGTCTCATATCTCTGCACAAAGCAAAGCATGACATGACCCCCCTCTGAAATGAAAACTTCTAGTATTACAGTACAATAAATAATCCTGTGTTTCTGGAATAAATTTGAAATTATTCCTCCTGGGAATGATTTTTCAGAAAGCTTACAGCTTCCACTGTAGCCTTAAAATAAAAAAGATGCTTAGGAATGTTATTCCAACACATGATCTTTACAAAAAACCCCACAAAGCTCAGAAATTGTATCTATGAAGTAAGTAGAACTTATTTAACCATACAGGGAGGGTGGGTAAGACCCTTGTTTGGGTTTCCATTCCCCTCTCTGGCAAAAGGAAGATAAAACATCACAGAGCACCTGGAATAAAGCATATTCCTGCTCCAGGAAGAAAACATTCAGCAGACAGGTAAGTGAAACAGTTAATCTTTTCACCTTCCACACAACAATTTTCTACAAATTATCACTATTTTCCTCCAGTATTTGCTTCTCTGATTTTCTCCTGGCAATATAATCCATGCAGAAAATTATCCGAGCTCTTTAGCTAAAAAGACACTGACTTATTTATTTTCTCTCAATTCTGAAATATTTAGAGGATACCATCTAATTCTGGTGTGTTCCCACACTGTAAGTGATTTGCTTTTGCTCACATCAAATGTTTCTCATTCCAAAGACTGCAGCTCTGTAAAATGTGACAATCCCTGCCTGCAAAGATTTCCTTTGTGCTTGGGAAATGTCATTATTATTATTATTATTATTATTATTATTATTATTATTATTATTGCTGCAATGTAGCTGAAATCAGGGCCCTGTTGAGTGCAGTATTTAATTAAGGAACAGGGAAGTTGAGGCACAGAAAATCCAGCAGGTTTTTTTGAAGCACAGCAGCATCCAGCTGATGGAGGTCAGGTGAAATTTGGGATGGCTGGAGCCACTGCTCCTGTTTGGGACAAGGCCCCCCCGTCCTCTGCCAGTGGGGTTTAACAGATATTAAAGGGGCTGGGTATTTATTTCTGAAGTGCCACACTGATGGACACTGGAGCACAGAGGGTGGAATTTTCACAATAAGGTGATCCATGAAAAAAGGAAACTGAATTCCCCTGAAACTGCCAATTACAAAATGATTTGATTTTTTTTCAATATAGAGTTGCCTGTTGAGGGATGTTTTACATACTGGGAAGGAGTGGATACACTTTTGGCAGTGCTGGCAAAACAAAGATACAGCTTTAGGCACTACAGGCATGGCAATGCTCAGCTGAACTCTGTCCTGGGAAGGAATTCTTGTGGATAAGCAAGAGCAGCAGTTCCAGTCCCAGCAAAGGCAGCCCAGATTTCCCCACATACCCACACTCTCCTCCAGGAGCAGCCTCTAACCCTGCCACGTCTGGAAATCTTTTAACACCAGCAGCAGCAGCTCTCAGGAGTGATGTTCCAGTGCCACACTTGGTTTAAGGAAAATTTCAACCCTTATTTTAGTGCTTAATTACATAATTTCAAACACTGCCCTTCTAGTGCTCCATTCCCCATAGTGTGAGTTCTTTGTCCAGTTTGAAGTTGTTTCACTGAGATAAATCAGCAGAAAAGCAGCTTTTTACCATGGAGACTGAAAGATGGAGACTTGTAGGTGTATTATGTGTGAGAGATGTAGATTGAGTGTTGGCTTTTCCAGCTCTAATAGCTCAGGGATAAAATTCATACCAAATGATCTCTTTGCTTTCTGCTGCTAATTCAAGCTACAAAAATCTGAGGGATGCAACAGCTTTTACAACTCCTTTGCTCCACAGGAAGGGAAGATTTCAGCAAAGCAGTGACAGTCTTGCAGTAGGAAAGGCAGCAATATCATCCCAACAACACTAACCATATATTATATATATATGTATAACTAAAATTCTCATCCTGCTTCCACTGTGGTGAGTGACCCCACGTTTATGAATTAAGATGGAAACAACTTCAGACATTATTTAAAGGTTTAGCTAACTTGTAATCATCATCCCCTGGCCCCCCACCAAAAAAATAAACCCCAAACCCACAAGACTAACACTCACCACTCCAGGATGGTTTTTAGAGGTCAAGAAAATAAATGTTAAGTTCATGTTTTTCATTAGTTTCTACCACATAATTCTCCTCCAAATAGATTTTGGAAAGAGAGAAGTAACAAGTCTTGCCTGCAAGGCACACAAGTAGCAGAAGGTACAGGTTTTGAATTGGCTTTTAAGAAGTCAGAAAACCCACAAAGCTGCCAGCTGGTAAAATTTAGTTCCAGGTCCTCAGCTCAGAGAGACAGACAATCTAGAGATGAACAGGAGCAACAGTAGTTTGCAGCTGAACCGTTCCTAGCAAAATCCATTTACTTTAGGCATTTTTGATGATGAACTTTTCCACTTGTTCCTGAAGTTGGGCTCGAAGGACAGTGAGTGATGGCTTGGGGAAGAGCTGAGATTGGAGCTCGCAGGTGAAGCACAGAACACAGCCCAGTCAGTGGCTGCTGCCGTGGAAATAAATCTGTGTGGAGCTGTTCCTGTGCAACCCAGCCCCATCCATCCCCAGCAGCCTCGGAGGCCACAGCAGCAGGGTTTGGAAACAAACACAAAGGCTGGGCTGGAAGTTCTTCCCTGAGCTGAGGCTGAGGGCAGAGCAGGGCCACAGGGCACTCTGTAGCCCCCTGCCCCCAGCCCTGTGCCCAGCAACCCCAGAGCTTCACTGAGGGAGGTGTAGAAATAAAGGATCATTTCGTACCAAATTCATTAAATAAACTCTCAGGAGCATTTTCTGCACCTGATCCTTCTCTACCACTTGGAATTGCAGCCCACATAACGTGGAGGAGGATGTGGATGCTGCTTGTTTTGGTCCAAGAATGGGGTGAACAAAGCACCACCAGCTCACAGCAGGGGTTTTGCATTCCCCCCTCCCCAGGGACAGCTCAAGGACACCAGGAATGTCCCCCTGGGCTCCACGTCCTTGTGGAGGAACACCTGGGACAAGGTTACACATCACACCTGACACCTCAGGAAAGGAGAACTGGCCAAGGGGTAGCTTTGATCCTTAATTATTGCAGCGTGTCAGCCTTGCTGTCGAATTCCTGTCTGGCAGCCACGAGTACAACGGGTGCTTTCACAGCTCAGCTCTATTCTCCTCATGCATCACTCTGCTAATGCAAGGTGCTTCCTCCTGTTGGCAGGGAATTACAGAACCATTATTGCATGTTCATGAGAAAAACTCCGGATAGCAAGAGGTCAACAGGTTGAACTTCACTTACTTTGGCACTGTCAGCAGTTGCTATTGCTCGTATTTCATGATAAAAAAGTCTCTTCTTATGCTGAAAGGGAAAAAAAAACATACTTAGCTTTTATGTCTTGGTAATGCAGACATTTGGTTTTGAGAAGAACAGCCCAGTTCTCATTCAGATAAAAATACTGACTTGCATAAGGCCTTACTGTTAAATGTTTGCTTTGGGTTTTATATTTAAAGTCATGTGAAAAATGCAGGTAAAACTCGGCTCCAATGACATTTTCTTTGCCCCTTGTAATTCTTATTGAATGGAGATAGGTGGGATTTTTTCTCCCATTACCTGCAGCAACCATGGCTCTTTGTGGGGGTTCAGAGTGCATCAAATTTGAGCCTGACAAGACTCTAGCCAGGCTCCCTAAAAACTGCGGCTGGGCTAGAGGATCACAGGGGAATTTTACTTAGATATGGCTATTGCAGAGATTGTCTAGAACCAGAGGATTGAGGGAGTCCCCATCCCTGGAGGTGTCCAAGGAACACCTGGATGTGGCATTCAGTGCCCTGGTGACAAAGTGGGGATTGGGCACAGCTTGGACTCAGGCTTGGAGTTCTTTTCCAACCTAATGACCTCTGTGATTCTGAGAGGTTTTCTTCTTAACCTTCACGGGCAATATTTATTATTCTTACTGCATTACAACCTTGAAAGGAATTTCTGCTCTCCCATTCCAAACCACTTAAGAAAATTCTGTTTGTCACTCATTACGCAGCTGTAGAGAACCACACGAAATTATTAACACCACATGGCTGTGCAAACAGCAGGGAAAAAATGGTTACCACATCCTCCTCAACAAGCAAGGCAAAATCCTTCCAATTAACATTTCAATTAGGAAATTCACTCACCATGAAAGCATCTGCATTTTCTTAAAGGTTGTAGCTCAGTCTCCTTTTAATTTTTTTCACAGCATTTTTCACTGTGGCTCTATTGGAGATTAGATACCCGGCAGCAAGGAGGGAGACTAAGTGAATTATACTTTTAGCTCATACTTTATTCTCTTTACTTTAAAACTTCAGGAACTCAGGCATCTATTTCACCCATCATTTATCCTTGGAGAGTAAGGCAGCTTCAGGGAAAAAAGCAATTACCTAGTATGGAAAGTCTAGTAGTCACAATTATGAAATAATAAAATGTCAAAGACACATCTAATTTAGATATAGGGTTTTATACTTTTTAGCGTAGTGAAATAGTACAAAATACTCTCTGAAATGATTCTATCCATCAGGTGGAATCACTCCTTTGACTGTGATACCAAATGCAAATTCACAAGTGTTGATACAGCAGATCTGAGCGTGCATTAGAAATCAGCAATTGAAAATCTATTTTGCTTACCTTGTCATCAATAATGGAATTACAGCACTAAAAACCACTTTTCCCTCTTGAATACACTAAGTAGAACATACCTGTCTCTAAAGTGAGAAGAATATAACTTCTCTTTCTCTTGGTTCTTGGAAGAATTTAACATCCCTTCCTCTCGGTGCTTTAGGTGTCACTGACAGTCCCCACAAAAACAACTCAACTTCTCCCATCAGCCACCTCTGGTTCCTGCTTAACAAGGGAGTTCCCAGGGTTTATGAATCTTTAATAGCAGAAACAAATTCCAAAGGAACAGCAATAGCAAAGTGTAACCAAACTTTTCACTGAAGTTGTCTGAGCAAAGTGATCTTTACCCAACAGCACAACGTTCTCTGGGACAGTCACCTCCTGAACTGCAAATTCGGGCTGGGTGTGCTGCCAGGTGGAGCCTTTCTGATCTGCACACGGTGATCAGCAGCACTGCAAGGTGGCAGAGGGAGGGAAGAGAGAAAACCCTTTATCATATGATCACAGACTGATAGTGCCCGGGTGTGGCAGTGCAGCCCAAGCTCACAGCTTTGCACCTCAAGTGTTGCTGAGCTCCACTCCTGACCCTTACATGGACATTAAAGCCACGGACTTGTCCAAATCTGGCCAAAATAGCTGTGAGGATGCCATGCAGTCATGTTAAACTGGGGAACAGATGCCAGGGGATCACCAAGGAGTCGGTGCTGGTGGTGTCCCTGCACTGCAGGAGTCCTTGATGTGACAATGTGCTGCCTCAGCCCCTTCAGCTTCCCGAGGTGTCACAGCAGCCAGGCCTGGGTGGGGAGAGGGGACAAGGTGTGAAATAAGAAGTGATGGAGAAAATGCTCAGGCAACCCAGCAAGCAAAGCTAGGGAGAAGCATCCTGCATCATCTCAGACATCAAGGTCTACACCACAGCCAGGCTGTGGGGCAGGGGAGGGACAGAGAAGCCAAGGGACCTCCCCTCCCAAACCCTTTTCCTCCACCTTGGAGACACCACCACCAATGAGTTTTGTGGCAAAATTCAAGCTTGTGTTACAGCATGAGGACAAATTGTTTTGTCTCAGCCTCAAAGGAGCAAATTTGGCATTGCCCAACCCCTTGTTCTGTTGAGAGGTCCAAACCCTTGGGATTGTGCATCCTTAAGAAGTGAAGCCCATGGTGGTACAAATTCATCCCAGGACTAAGAGGAGGGGAAAAGAACAGTTGGTTGTGGCCAAGGTTAGTGAATTCTTCATCATAAATTAAATTTATGCAGCATATTAAACTTCAGTATTTGAAGGGTTTTTTAATTCTTTCAGATTGTTCTAAAATGACATCTAACAAGAGGAATGAGGACAAAGAAGTTGGCTTTAAAATAGAACCAGACAGATTTAGGGCCAACATTTTACAGCACTTTTTAACTTCTGTAAGAGAAGCCAAATGACCCAGGAGCATCTTTTCAGCCCTGTTTTTTAAGGCTGCTGCTAGGCACTGGCTCTGTTCCTGAACCATGTTCCCTACTATTCTCTTTCAAAAGCAACATCTGCCCAGATGTGTATGAGGAAAAGCAAAAGAGTGGAGTGAAAAATGACGGAGTGCAGCAATGCCCAGGGTGATTATGCAAAGCTCAGGGAGTTCCCCACCTCCCAGCACAAGCTGCCTGCAATACCTTCCCCAGAAGGGCAGTCCTGGGGGAGGATGAGCCAGCCTGAGCAGGGCACAGCCAGATTCTCAGGCAGAACTGCCAGAGCCTCCTCGAAGGCAAGGGATAATCACTGCTGTGCCCAATGCAGTCACTGCTATTGCACACATTATCCCTGCCTGAAGGGGAAATCAAATAAATGCAGCCATCTAAAGCTTGGATTTGTGGCAAGTTTGTCCTGATAGCCTTCTTTTCCTTCCCCACCCAGGTCAGAGAAGCAGAGCCTCTGTAAAATGAAGAGATGACACCTGCAGAACAAACAAGGCTTCCCTGGATGCACAGTGCAGGATCTGAAAAGCACATTAAGAAGGAGCACTGAGCACTTCGGTGGTAATCTAGATAAGATCATATGCAAAGATAATGTTTAATCAAGACTGACACTATCTGCTCCTGCTGGCTGGAGCCATGGAAGTTCTGACACCAGGACTCTGGGAGATTTCATACTCACCACTTCATTCAGCTCAAGATAAACCTTGCTCTGAGCTGGGCACCTGGCACATCTCACAGACTTGTACACTAATCTGTGGATCACTATTAAAGCTTCCAGCCAGAAACAAGTCAGTCTAAGCTTTTCTTCAGTTCTTTATAGGCTGAGGAAAATCAAAACAAGTGATTAAGACGGTTCTTTGCTTCATTAACAAATATACAAAGTTTTATTTTGTTTATTAGATTGGTTTTCTGTATGTTAACATTATCATAGCAGTTATAACCCACATTCACAGCAGAAATTTTCTAAGAGCATTTTGCAACACTAACTGCTGTATCAGAAATCCTTAAGAGAAACTTATCTTTAGCTACTCAGGTAACTCGAATAATAAAGTGCAAAACCACAATAAAATTTGACAGACATATGTCCCAGCTCATATTCAGTGGAACAGAAAGGTTTGTAAGACCACTAGATATGGATTCACTGCACACAACAGAAGAGTGTGACCTGAAGACACCAGTTTTCAAGTTTTCCCATTACCAGACATTGATTACAATGAATAATTTTCCATTACTTTTAAGGGTAACATTTAGAAATCACAATGAGGTTATAAATAAAACAAAAGACATTGGCCAGACAACCTGAAGCTTAGCCCTGTATTTGGTACCCTTTACCCAATAAAGGTTTTGGGAAGAACTGATGAACAGGAACAGTTCATTTCTTGGTGAAATAACCTCTGATTTGACAAGGAATCAATGGCAGGACATAACACAGCAGCTTGTTTGGGACACAAGTCATAAATGGTTTTTTTATATATATATTTTTTACCACTCGTAGACATAATCATGGTCTCATTCAACTAATGATTGCCAGCACTAATTACTGTCCTGCTCAATCCAAGAAAAGAGAGAAATCTCAGAATATTATGGGAATTAGGACCAATTCATAAAATATAACCCAATCTTTTGTGTCTCTCCCTCGCTACAGCCACTGCTGCAGCCTCCCCAGTACCAAACTCTTGTCAAGACAGATGAAGTGTCACAAACTCCAGGTGTCTTTCCCTTCCTTTTCCCTGACTAATTGATCTTCATGAAGCCCTCTGGAGCTGTGACTTAAATGAGCATCATCCACAAGGAACACCACTCAACCCTTTTACTTACAGAATGCAAAGATGCAAATTCAGTATAACTAATTTAGTCAGCTCTAACATCACTGCTCTTCTACCACTTGCCCAGAAATGACAGTTCAGCAGGCCAAGCTTGAAGAAATACCAGAAAGTTGTAACTCTGAATGGATTCTGCATCCCTTTGCCACGTTACTAAGCTCAGTTTGCTAAGGACACAAGACACCACTGTCAGAACAGAGAACAGCAAGCTTCAAGGACCATGTCCTGCTTATAGCTCTATGTGTAACCAAAAATTGCACAACATACATTCCCAAAGAACTCATTTCTACACAATTCTCTCCTTCACATTGTTCTAGTTCACTAGAGTGCTCTGATTGAGGAAACAATTCCATGCACAGACGGACAGCAGAACATCCAGTGCTGTCTGGGAGGCTGCAGTCTGCATTTCCCCAATTTTGATCCCTTCAGCAATCACCAGATGCAAGGACCCAGCTGTTGGACCTGGGATAAGGCACTTGCCCCAGATGAGCAGTACAGCACCAGGCCAGTGTGCCAGACAATCTGGAGGTACCTTTTCTTCACCTTTGGAGCCAAACAAGGAATAGTTCTGTAAGAATTGTGCTCTTTCAGCCTGGAGTGCTCCTCCTGCAACAGCTTGTGCAGCTTCAGAAGCTGCTTCACATTCTTCCCTAAACTTCCTAGTTATGGCCACAGATTTTCCAGAGTTTATTCTATTTATTCTATTTCCAAATCAGCTGGAGGTGCACTTCCAAGGGGCATGCGAGAGATTTGTCAGAACTTGTGAAACATCACCAGGAAATCACAAAGAGAAAATTTTCACCTGTCCAGCAGCAGCTCTTAACCACCTACACAGCCAAGGTTTGGCAGTCGAGGTCTCACATGATTTCAATTCCCTGAAAAAACAAAGTTGCCTTATGGCATGCATAGTATAGATATCACTAGTGCTACCTGGAAGAGTTCTAGCTCCAGTCCTCCTCCCTCCCAAAGGGGACAAATTCAAACCCCTTTATCTGAAGAGTTTCAATTCAACCTTTGCTGCATATATTTCAGATAATCCTGTGCTCCAAACCTTGGAATAGCCTAGGAGTAAAAAAACTGTTAACTCACCACCAACAGAAGACTAAGAAAGAAGTGAGATATAATTTCTATCAAAAACAAAAGCACATCTCACTTCTGGGTTTATTTATTACTTTCTCAAAGACATTTTAATATAATTATTCTGATATTCTGGTCTAGGCAACAGCCAAAAATCTCAGTTTTAAGGAAAACCCCTCATTTTACACTGATTTGAACTCCCGGTAGCTTTAAGCACCCAAATAATTTTTTTTTCTATTGAATGAATGTTCTGCAGTTCTAGAAAGATGAGTTATGCACTTTTGTTCACATACAAAAAGACAGTCTAACAGATGTAAACTATTTATTGAATATTTGCCACCAATATTGTTAAATACATAATCTTGCAGTTTTCCGCTTTCAAGTTAAAATGTCAGAAACAGAACACCAAATATTTACAATTCTTATAAGGAATGTTACATAATGACACATTAAGGCGTAAATTCTTTTGGCTTATAATTCTGAAAAGAATGATAATAGCAAAAAGTGATGCAAAATCTTTCTTGTGAGATTATGATTAAGCTACAATGTTTTACAAAAATATGGTGTAAGATGGCAATAATCCCATTCAAAATCCTGCATTAGGCCCCTCGAGAGGGGCTGATAATTTATACAGTCAAAACTTTAAAATTTACATATAAAGGTACCCTATCCACCATTGAAAAGTACAACTCTCAACATATACAGTTTTCAGGCCACAGTTTTGAAGGTCTGGAGTATCAAGTTGGTTTGATGAATTAGTCGGTTGGCACTTATGAACACATTTATTGCCCTGTGGAGAGAGAAGAATATTGCTTCAGATACTTCTAGAAACATGGCATTGGAGAAACCCAGCAGTATTGGCACCCAGGCTTTGAGAATTGGGAGCACAGGGATGCTCCAGCCTGTGCTGACCACCTGAAGCTCCCTGCTGGCAGCCAGCCAGCCTCATCTGCACAGCTAATCCCAGAAAGGATGTGTTGATTTGGCAGAATTTAAAGAATTTGGCTCTCAATCGTCACTGACATCTCAATCCTTTCGTTCTGGGATTCAGATAAGGAAGGGAAAATCGTGGAGCAGATGATTGGGGCTTGGAACCAGATGATCTTTAAGGTCACAGCCATTTTCTGACTCTGTGATTGTTAAACACCTTTCCAAAGCTGAGATATTCACCCCCAGGAATTTCAGAATTGGCAACTCCTTCCTCAAGGAATACTGAACGTGCACATGTGACAGCAACACACTATTTTAGTTACCTTTTTGCAAAGAAAGGTGTGGGGTCACAGAATTTTTCAGCTCAGTAATGACATCTGAGCATGACTTGTGTTTAGTGCTGTTACTTTCTGGGGGGAGCAGGGATCTCACTCACTGTGCAGCTCAGAGAGGTTGAAATTCCTCCTCATTTCCCAAGGATAGGAAATATCAGCCTTGTGGGATTTCTTACACTACTGCAAATAACACATTTGAAGCTTAAGCCCACAACACACAGTAATTCTGTCCAGGAATCAAAGCCACCAAGGCCTAAACTTCTCATTTTGGTATCATCAGCAAATTTAGCCCCAGTTTCAGGAAGAGGAGAGATAAACAAGAATGCTTTGCTGGGAGCAGGACCACATTCCCAGCTGGTCTCAAGACTTCTCACTCTTTTAGTAATGCACCATCTCCTGGGTGCTCTGACTCTTTGCCAAGCTCAACAAGAGCTGAAGTGAAAGTTGGTTCTCATCTTTCAAACAGAACACTCTGGCACTGTCAGAATCTGAGGGGGATTCACTCATCTTCCAAAAGAATCACTACAGTGAATTATACAGGAATAGTGACTTCAAAACCCAAGGTGAAGACCTGGAAAAAGCCTCAGTTTGA
Organism: Daphoenositta chrysoptera; assembly: GCA_013397915.1. Lineage (NCBI taxonomy): Eukaryota > Metazoa > Chordata > Aves > Passeriformes > Daphoenositta > Daphoenositta chrysoptera. Next base: position 228,273 of record VZRO01006324.1, on the reverse strand, counting down.
AGGCTAAAATGTTCAACTAGAAAAAGATTCAGCTGAATCATTCCAGACACTGCAGAGCACTGTGAGGGTCTATAAAGAAAGGCCAATAAAAATGTAAATCAAAGAGAACACTGCACAGATGTTTCGTGTTTGCAAATGATATTTCAAATAGGTAAATTACTTTTCTCAATAAAAAAATCCATAATTTCTCTGTCCTTGTATATAAACTGAGAAAAACCACACAAGACCAGGAAATTTAACTTATATTCAAATTCAAAACTATCACCACACATGGGTGTCATATGGTGGTGTATTTCACAAATTTCCCTTTATTCAAAGGCATTACAAAAGAAATAGCATTTTAAAGCAGCCATGGTAATGAGAGGACATAGGTAAGGAAATAATTAGGCAAGTCCTAAAAAAAGGCAGCTTACACGCCAAAGCTTGTCTTATTTTCCTGTTAGTTAACAAAGCCTTTAATTATGTAAATTGTCAAAACAACAGGACAAAAGCATACTTACTTTCCATCTTTAAAATACGTTTTCAGAGTATCACTGAAACTTTTGGAGTATTTTACAAACTCTTTCTTTTGGTGCTCAAGTGCCTAAAGAAACAAAAACACCAGGAGCAGAGTCTTAGTTCACATATTGTTGAGCAGAGGAGAACCTTGAGGTTAAACTGACCCGAAAATTGATTAATGCTACATCGGGAATAAAAATGTTAATTTTTTTTCTTTAGAAGAAACGAAGAGAAATCGTTTTCTTTCTATAAACTCCTGAGACCTATCATACAACAATTTTGTTGTTAAAGCATGGTTAAGCTTTCCTATTCATCCTTTGATCCAAAGGATGCCTCCTCTTTTGCTATTAGAAATACGGGATGAAGAGCTGGTGCACGTACCCGCCGGTTCTGGTACTGGTATTTCTTGAAGACATTATTTACTGTGTCAAGAAGCTCCTTTATTGCACTTGCAATGTCCCTGTTGGGCAAGAAAAATATAGTTTTAATATCATTAGGAGATCCCATGAAATGCTGGAATTTAATCCCTTTCTAGCAGGTAAATACTTCTTAAAACAGTCTCTACAAAGTGTCAGACATGGTGCAAAAAAACAAATGCAGAGAGCCAGAGCAGTGTTCTGGGAATTCAGCCTAGCCATCAGCACGTGTGGTCACGTAACAAGGAATTCTAGTAATTTCTAGTAAATTCAAATAAAATACTCAGTAATTTTAAAGTGGGATCAGGCTCTCTTCCAATGGGAACAATGCTGCAACATCTCCTACGGCATTTCAACATTCAGGCCTAAATACAAGAAGTTTGATCTCTCCATCTGCAGAAAAATCCATTGTATTGTACTTACTTGATTGTCTGAAGAAACCTCACTCTGTCATTGATCTCATCAGGAATCTTACTAAGAATCTGTTTAAGTGCTCGTGCCTTTTCATTAAGATCTTGGAATTCAGGTTCAGGTCTTTCAATCATATACTCTGGCAAAAAGAACATATTCAAAACCATTAGTTTGTCCTCAAGTCTGTAGTGACAGCTACAAACACGACCCCAAAATGCACCAGGATTGCCGTGGTGTATTTGAAGGTGAGCAGCACAAACAGCCATGACCAGAGAACTGCAGTGAATAAACCCTGTGTGAATCAGGACAGAGCAACAATCACCTTTATTACTGCATGGTGGAAAAAGCCCATCTTCCTTTATTTGAGACATTAAAGTCATCAAATTCAGTATTAAAATAACTTAAAGCCTACAGTATATTCTCCTTCTCTGACAGTGTAACTGCTGCTTTTAATTTGAAGCAGGGAAAAAAAAGAGGATGTTATACTCTGTATTTGCCTTTTTCTAGTTGTCAGCATTGCAAAAGGTGAACTATGCACCCATAAAAACATAGTTCTGAACATTCATTTTCCTTCTTTTTTTCTTATATTAGTCAAGTATGGTTTTCAGGGAGATTTGATTTCTCCAATAGTGGTATTCAAAAATACAAATATTCTTCTACCATGCTGAAAAAATTCTATTAAGAAACAAATTATCTCTTCTGAAAAAAAAGAAAGATAGAATTGCATGTTCCTCGTTAACAGTAATTAAAAATACAGTTATGCAGGGTAAGATTTATTACCTTCTACATCATCAGCTGCCATACGCAGAAGAGACTCTGTGAAATTCACATCCACACTTTTTTTCTCCAGAATTTTCATGATGATGTCTTGTGTAAGACCTGGATTTTCTTTTTCAGCCTGTATAGCAGAGAAAATTTATATTCTTAAATATGCAAGGCCTGGACATTGCAAGCACAAAGGCAGATTTTCATGTAAGTTGCTTCAGATACTGCAGGAGTTTGCTAGAAACTTTGAAAGTCTAATGGCTTTAGACCAGTAGATTACATTAAAAACCATTTTTCCACTACAAAATTAATTTTTCTTGGATTACATCACTGATTTTTTATAAATAACTTTTCCAATAAGCCCCTGCACTCATTTTAATTTGAGTAAGAAAGGTTTTAATAAATGTCTCTATCCTGTTATATTTTCATAAACACTAAGCTTTGAGACAAAGATATTGTATCCCCTGGAATTTAATTCACTCCAACACAGGTGCTACTCCCCCACCTTCCCCGTGACATTTTACAAATGTGCCTCTCATGAATCACATCATATGCTCAGACATCAGCTGGGAATGGCTCTTTCAGAAAAAACCCAGCTTTTGATTGATGACATATCTAAGTAAAGAGCTGGGCTAACACTGGAGCTGTTCACACTACCTGTGCTGCTACCAAAAACTGCTCTGTGTGGAATAAAAATGAGCCTGGGTGGGTTTTGTAACTGGCACTGCCATTTTTACCAACATCTCAGTTTAACATTATTTTCATCCAGCTTAGCTCCTTAGTATCAGTTGTGAAAATACACAAAACCAACCCAGACCTGTAGGAGCTCTGTTTGAGATTTAAGACCATCAAGGAAGGTAGCCTTAGATTTAAGGGCAGGAACAGGGAAGTATCACAGAATTACACAGATGTTAAGATAAGTCATGCCTGCAATTATTTTGTTTCAATATTTTAAAAAATCACCACTTCAGTAAAGCAGTGTAAAGGGATATCTGTATTTTCACTCTTTAGGAATACAATGGAAAAGATAGAAAAATCTTTTTTTCCATTTACTGCTGGATTTCTACACAAACACTGAGCTTCATCCACAAAAAATCCCATTACCACTCACTTTGTAAACCAATTTCAAAGTCTGCTATGTGCTTATTGCTCATGAGCACCTATTCTACAAATCTTGTCATTTTTAGACTAAGTTTATTATTTATCCACTGACTGCTCCCTCATTTAAGCTTTTATTCTATATGGACAAGAAAAGAGTCTGTTTAAAATTGCTCATTGAGATTTCTACTCATGACATCTGCAGACATCTCAAACTTCCAGTTCATGCAATTGTCCACTTTATTTTTAGACTACTGGACCAAGGATGAAGTCTTAGATAAAAAGACAAGGAAACAAGAGAGCTGACCTTTTAGCTTCATCATACACAGCTTACTTTAGAAACAACCATTTTTCAGTGCAAGTTACTTCTCACCTTAATAAAAGCTGCTCTCAGTGTCTGAGCTGCAGACAGATTTACTCTTTCTAGCTGCAATAAAAGTTTAGAATTAATTGTTAGCAATTCTGTTGTTATCAGAACAAAACAAGTTAAGTAATCACACCTTGCCCTATAAAGCAGAATGGAAAGGGGAATTGACAGAAGCTTTCAAATTGCTGGTGTCACTTCAGAGATACTATAAAGTGAATCCCAAAGGGAAGAGTTCACCCCCAAATGAGAACAAAAATCACTGGATGTATTTTGCAGCAAAAGTCTGACAGAAAATTTTGAGAACACCTTGACAATCTCTGGTACTCACAGAAAAACAAATATCCTATTAAATTAAAACCATTAGCAGTAAAATTACAATGCATCAAGCTATTCACAGGTTTGACTCTGTGCTATTTCCTGCCATAGAAAACCAGACCTGGCATTTTTGTGAAAATCCTCTGTTAAAGGTAAGAAAAAAGCTCAGGACCAAGACAACCAGCAACCTTTGATGAGCATTAAACAGTATTCATGGCAAGAGGGGTGAAACAATAGAGAGATGTGTTAGACAAAGCTTTCTCAGGATGAACCACCTGTTACTGAGCCCACACTTTCCAAAATAAAGAGGATTATTGCATTCCAAGGTAAACTGGAGCTCACCTCATTAAAGACAGGGTACATAACAGCATAGAGAGGCATGGAAACCATAGAAGTGGTCTCTGCTTCATTCTTCATCTCTTCCATTGTCATCCTCATTCAAAGAGCCACTTCTCAAGGAAAACACTATAGAAGCAAAAAACTCCTCATTCACTGAAATGTTTCTTCTTTTTCCTCGTTGTGCAAGAATATTTGAAGAACTTGGAAAATCTGTTGTCCTTAGGGTGTGTGAGAAAAGAGAAAACAAACACACAATTACGAATGCTTGTGAGGGACAGGTTCTAAAATGACAAGGCACAGATCACATGAGTTTTACTGCCTAAAAACCAGGGATTTCTTAGGACATGAGCCAAGTAAACATGGAATGACCACTTGATGTTAACTTCAAAGCCCTAACTGAAATCTATTAAGTCAATATTTTAACAAAAAGGTGCTACAAGTGTTTTTTCCTTTACATTCTTATGGAATCAACTTTCCTGAAAGCAGGGATTTTATGTGATATTTACAAAAATCCTGCTACCACACATAGGCAGCAGCATAAGGTTCCTGACAACTCCCATCCAGAAAAAGCTTGGAAAGCACTCCATGCTGCAACCCCAAACCTCATACAGATGCATTGTGACTATTAAAACTACCTATAAATACTCCATATTTTTGCACATGCATCAAGCTGTGATTCTGCTGGAGATCAGTGCCTACTTTCCACCCATCTGAATTTGAACACTACATCTTTGCTTTTATATAAGCTGAAGTCATGTTTCCACTCAGGGTGTGTCACCAGCTATGTTAACTCAATGGAAAATTATTGTTCCAGTAACTGAACCTCTGTTTTGGGAGTTCTCCACCCAGTCCAGCTCATCATACCCAACATGGAAGGATCACTGCTCAGACCCAGATAACATGTGGAAAAGAAAAAAGGTCACCTTACAGTTGATAAAAACTCCTTGTTCCAGCCTGATATATTTTCTGTTCATCAGATTCTTTTAAAATATTTTATATGACATAATTGAGTTTAAAAACCTGAAGTCCAACTCAGGAATAAAGATTTTTTTTAATTTTTAGATTTGCTTGGAGTATTTAATGCACTAGAGGAGGGCTTTTTTCCTCCTAGCAAGCTCCAGACATCAGGCATTTGCATGTCTGTGTAATTTATTGACATTTTGGTAAGAAGTGAAGAGAATGAAATGATAAGAAACAGCAGAAAGTGCTACAGCAATCAATATCACTTCCTGAGAGTATGAACAGGTTAAAAACATGCCAAGATATTTCTTCAAGTCATATTCCTCATTATGCTCTGCACTGCCTAAAGATCTTCAGGCTGTTTAAATAGAAGAACAGGTCTTTTTTGTCCAGGGCAGATATATAATTGTTTAGCCATAATTACACAAGGGAAATTTGTTATTGATTACAGTCAGCACAGAGAAGAACCTGGATGACAACAAATATTGTGCACATCTCATCTGAGCTTGTCAACAGTAAAACTGGAATAAAAATTAAACATGACTACAGTAAAAACATGTAAGTCTTGTGACATGGACTGCTTATTGGAAAACCTCACTTTGTTTCTCTTGCTGTTCCAACCCCAACGTGCCACAGATGAGCTGATTCCTCCAGCCCCAGAAAAGGATTCCTGAGAATTTAGAAAGGGGTCTGGATGGATTAAATCCATCCACATGGATGGAACTGCAAATATCAAGGGTCTCACAACTTTATCACCTACCCCTGGTATTTTACAGCTCTTAAGAACATGGAAGAATACAAGAGAATATTCATCATTCCTCAAAAAGTTGTATGTTTTTCCAAGAACTTGTTTCAGTTACATAAATTCATGCAAGGTCTGCTCACATGGGGGGAGGGAACTTGTCTGAACAAGTTTTCACTCCCTGCTGCAGGTACAAGCTGTCCCATTTATTATCCATGTGCATTCCCTGCTGGATGGAGATCTGTTTGTTTTGCTGCTTAATTCCTCGTTTCTGGAAGTTCAGTAAATATCCACTCACACATCTGACAAGCACCACCTGCATTCACAGATTAATTTACTGCAGGTTTTTATCTGTACTCTCAGAGTAAGTTTTTTAAATAGTTAAATCAGGTCACTGAACATTGTTCTACTCCACACAAAAGATTTTTATCACAGGAAGAAGGGCAAAAAAGGACAAAATTGCCATTAGATATAATTACTTTGTTTTTATGGGTTAGCAGTATCCACACACACACAAAAGGAAATACTAAGTGAAATGATGGATTTTTATGATGATGAAAACCTATTACACTGTGGGCTACCATGAAGAACTCATTTTCTCCTGAAGAGCCATAAGCTATTGTTACTAATCCATGGTACAGTTAAAACCCTCATATAAAAACAATTATACATTATCTATTACCTCTTTTCCAGACACTGACACTCTTCAAAAAAAAAAAACAAAAAAACCAAAAAACCAACACTTGGATTTATATTAACACAAAGGATACCAATTTTGCAACTGAAGAGGTGGATTTATATATACATGCACACAAGAAATACTTAAGAACAGCAAATGCTTTTGTTGTCAAGGAATGAAAAGAAATATATTCAATATATCACACTGGTTGTTCATTATTTCAGAAATCTTCCTATTTTCCAGAAGATACCCTAGGAAGCATCACAGTGTCATGCAAGTACCTGACTGCTAAAATTCTCAGACTATTTATCTTTGCAGTTAGGAATCAACTTCACATCTTTTGGATGTAACTTATTCACTTCAGTCTTTGCAAGTGTTAAATAGAAAGAACAACTATTTTCACAAAAACTCCGTGTTCGCTGTGTTACTGAAAGTCAGTTTGTCATAGCTGCACTAAACCACATCCAAATATCCTTGAAGGAGGTCTCAATCCTGATTAGGGATCAAATCCTCATGAAAACTGAAGTTTCTGTTCTATTTAGACCAACTACCAGCAAGCCCACTAACCTTCAAAATGGCCTGACTCAAGCCAAAGTTTAATGCACATTATCATGCAGCAAGGAGGAGCTTTCAGCATTTCTTTCAGGATGTGATCAAAAGCAGCTCTGCACAGCTGCCAGACTTCATGACAGTGTCTTGTAACAGCTTAACTTCAGTTCCTCCAATCTCAAAAGAGCCTTTCTTTCAGACGAGTTTACCCTAGTTTCATCTGTCATCTGGTGTTTTTTTACATTTTCAAAAAAGGTGGAATAAGATTCCATGAGAAGGTGATTTATTAGGATAGCACAGTGGAGTGGTACAGTTGAGGAAATCCTGGAAAATTGCTGCAAGATGTATAAAAGGTGTTACTCTGCTGGCAAACTTGTTAATTGGTCTGAGGGGGCAGACGAGGAGAAGACAGCAGGATACTGCCAAATACCACACTGAGTGTCAGCCTGATCTTCTTCCTTTTTGTTACAGTGACCCCACAGATCCAGATCTATGCATGTGCAAGGAGAATCCTGGGAGAAAACGTACAGAATGACACAGGGAATTTAAAGAGAATCTCGATTTGTAAACTGTGCTAAAATACCAGTTAATAATACCAGAAGTTAATACAAGCCTGACTACTCAGTCTCAACCCACCAAACACATCAGGATGTGTTCCAAGAGATGCACTAACATGGAATATGTGCTTTCACTGTCAGGATAAATCTTACATTCTAACCTTTAAGTCTCAGCACGAAAATATGATCCCAGCCATTCAGCAAACACGGAGAGAACTGGTGTATTTTAGATGAGGAATAGATTTGGAAAGGTTCTTTGACAGACCTATTCCCCCACAGCCACCCAATGAGATTTTAAATCATTCAACTCTACTTCAGCAGAAAAAAAAAAAAAAAAAAACAAAAACCCAACCCCTACATTGAGATAAACTTCCTGTGAGCCAAAAAGGGCACAAACCACCACACTTCCCCAGTGTACAACCACCCTTATCAGTGTCTAAGGTGACACTTTGCTTTCTCTAACGTGTGTCATTTACTGACAGAGTTTAGGTCATGCACTTAAATCCAGGAGAACTGCAGAGCTGCTTAATGAGAACACAACCATCACCACGTAACTACAGCAGGCAAAATCTTCCTCAAATCCACACCTGCTCCTAGGCCAGGCTGAAAATGAGCACGGTTTCCATCAAAGAAAGGTGTTTGTGTAACACAATCTTCTGAAGCAGTGCTTAAAGCAAAGAGAGCAGACTCTCATGATTTCAACTTTTCAAGTTTTAAACCAACGGAAACATTTGGTATCAATTGGCAGGGTTTCAGTTCTGTCATCAGCAGATCTACCTCTGCACTGGTGTTGTCTCTATTCCCTTCTCCAGGCTCCATCTACCTTAGATCTGGTAAGTGCTTAGACATTATTATTCTTTTTTAGAAAAGTACTGTAGAGGAACAAGGCCCAAGGCAGTGATTACAAATATTACTATTTCAATGCCTGGCTTCTAGCAAAAATCACAGCTTCATTCCTGCTAGAAAAGACTACCTTACTGCCAAGAGGTTCTGCTCCACTTTCTGCAGTGAGCATTCAGGAAGAGGTTTCACCTTTACCCTCATCTGAGATGCCCGAGTTACCTGAAAAACTCATCCAAGTCCAGGAAGAAGGAGTGGGGGGAAGGGAAATGACAGCATAAATTTAATCTGAATTCAGAAGCAGAGCTTGAATCAAAATGTAGGACCAATGTGCATAGGAGGAGGGAGTTTAGGTAATTTACTAATTGTTTTTACAAAGTTTATGGAAGAAAAAAAAAATTCAGAATATGCTCTTTTAACTATATGCACATCCCACTCGTCTTGGTAACTCTGTGTCTTTCATTAATTGTCACTAGAATTAAAAAAAAACCCAAACCCACACTTTTT
>VZRO01006324.1:75293-216841 GCA_013397915.1 Daphoenositta chrysoptera | reverse complement strand
CCGTGCCCCAGCAGCCGCCCGCGCTGTCCCGCCGCTCCCGCGGCTCCCGCGGCGCTCCCCGCCCGCAGCTGGGCTGGCAGAGCCCGCCCGTGAGGCGCTTCTCCCGCCGGGGGCAGCCCCGTCCTGCGGGCTCGCTCGGCGCGCCGCAGACCCTCTGTGCGCCCCGAGCGTTGGCCGTCAAAAGAACCAAACTTGGGCATTGTTTGTCGAGGTAATTCTCCTTCTAGCAAGCTTTAAGGTTTGAAGTTTTAAATTGCATTGCAGAAAGAGTTCAGTGGTTAAAATTTAGTATTTCTATTGGAGCATCAACTCAGTTTTAGATTCGAGTTTGTATTTCGGATGTATCGCTGTTAACGCTCTCTTTTTTTAAATGCTGATCGCTATTACCTGATGTTAAGGCACACGAATTCATCAATGTGAACATGGGAATGAGCAGCTAAAGCATTAAACTTGTCAGGCATTGGCTGTAACTTCTTGCAGTGCTGGTGGCAAGGTGGGGAGAGTTTGATGCCCGTGGCAGCAGACGGACGGTGTGCAGGGGTCCGTGTGTGTTCCCCAAACCCATCTCCTCCTTAGAGGTGAGCAAGGGCACTGGGTGGGGGGAAAATAGGAGAAAAGGCACCTGCATTGTTACACGTTATTACACGTGTGAATTTTCTCCTTCCCACACCACCTTGTTTTGTTTTAATCAGATCGATGGATGCTCTGCCATACATCAAATACTCAAATACATCAAATACAATACTCTATGCATCCTGCTATTAAAGGGCTGCTTAAAACCTGCATAATGTGTATGAGTTTTGTGCTGTTAATCACCTTCGAGCTCAGATTCTTCAGTTCTCCCCTCGTTTTTGGTGTGATCTGGTGATTTAGTCTAGTGGAAAATGATGCCATTCTGTGTAGGTGAGAGGTGTTTAGCAAAATGTTGTAGCATAGATTGAGCCAAATGTCTCTTTAATAGTATTTTATCCTCTCAGTGCAATCAGTATGTTTTAAATGAAGCTCCAAAGCTGCAGTCGTATAGCTGCTAAAACTTAAGATAGATTGTTACCCCTTCCATCAATTTTGTGATACTTTTCCAGATTCTGTCAGGTCTTGGTTGGATTTTTTTTTGTTGTTTTTTTGGGTTGTTTTTTGTTTTTTTTTTAATGCTCTTAAGCCATGAGGCTTGGACCAGATTCACACTTTGTTATTTCACATCCGTTGTATTTTTTAGAATTACTCTGGCTTGGTTGAGTGTGATGAGGAATAATTGCCAAGGGAAGGAGGGAGCAGGAATGGTTGATGGCTTTTTTTAAGGTGTGGGTTGTCTACAGAATTACACAGGGCAGCCGAAGATGTAATACAATGTGAAGGCTTGTGGCAATGTGAAGTTCCCTGTTAAATGCACTCATGAGTTGCAAAATTTGACCTCATGAGACTGTCTATCCTGTATTTTCACATCCTCTAGTCTAGTCTGAGTTGGGATTTTTAAATTTCCTTTGAGCTGTCTCCTCATAACCATTGTCAGTGATTTCCTCACATGTAGATGAAAGTTATTCATGAACGTTTCAGTCGTCTACTTTTATATTCGGGGTGAACAGTTCTAGGAACACTCTTGTTGTAATAACTCTCTTGAAATTTATTCTGTTGATGTAAATGTTGTCTTTATGTGTAGCTTAGTTCAATTTATGATCTTATGCATCACAAAATGTAGCAGTGAAAATGGGTTAGAGCTGGTAGAATTCTTCACAGCAAGATCTGGCTACTCCCCGCTCTTTAAAGGCTTTTTCAACCAGTGTTTTACTTCTCAAAATTTCAAATTTGTTTTTTGAGTTGCTCATCATCAGTGAAGACACATTTTTGGCATGCCTGAATACCTTTTAAAATAATTTCTAGCAATTTGCGTTCTGTGTGGGCAATACATTATTCTGTCTGTGTAAAGCATAGGCTGAATTAATATAGGGTACATCTGTCCTGTACTCAGTCTTCAGGCTGTCCTTATCTGAATTAAGCTGTGTGTTCAAAATAACGTTCAAAATTGGTGTGTAAGCATGGTTTTAAAAGTTAATGTTTGGTTTCCTCTATTTTATATACACTTACATATCTCTGTTACAGTATAATGGGCAGATGGTAGGGAAAGATGTCTGTATAGTCAGCTGTAATTAGTGATAAATGTGTCTTTAGGAATATATACATACTTCATATGTATGAAGAAACAGTAGTTAAATTTGGAAATCTCTTAAAAAATTTTGGGTTTAATTCGTTTCTTCCCAGCATGGTCTTGTGAACTGGATGACTAAACATTAGCAGAACTTAGAGGTGGGGGAAATAACATAACATGTATTCCTGCAGGAGGAAAGGAAATACTTTCTGAATCTTGAATTACTGAATTGACAGAAGGACACGCTTTCTGTAAACTTCTTTGTTAAATAGTCCTGGACATAAAGCCGTAGCCACTTCAAGACAGAAGAATGAATCCTATAGTTCAGTAATAACTGTGAAGTTTTTGGTGCTTATTTTCCCTCTGTACTCGGCATTTAAAGCAGTGTGAAATGACAGGGATGTAGGGATGCGTTGATGCCATTAAGAATATATTTATTTATGGTGTAAACACCTTAGTGCAGTCGCTGAAGAGTTGTGTTGGAGAGGGTCTGTAGCAATAAAGCAATGTGAGAACAGTTCTTTGCCTGCTTGTGGCTTGGGTAGTTCTCAACAGCATCTCGTTTGGTGGCCTTAATGAAGTATCTGTGATAAATAATTGTTCTTATGTGGTGTGATTAAACTATCAGCTCTAAGGTCGTGTTCTGGTTTGTTTAATACACTTCAAAGCTAATGATTATGAGAACTGCAGACCGTGGCTAATGTGATAAAAGCTGTGTGAGTTATCCATGTCCTTTTTGGGCTTTTGGAGTCATTGCAGAGCAGCTGTAGCTGTGAGATGGGAAACAAGGTAATTTCTTATTCATACAAGCTAATGAGTTAAATGTGTGTATGGCTTTTGGGTTAATGAGATTTGACCTCGTGTGTTGTAAAGGAATTTTGGTTTAGTTCAGTGTTTAAATATTATAATAATTCTTGAGAAATATTTTTGCAGATCTTGGACTCTTCTTTCAGAAAGAATCAATAATGACAAGTAATTTACTGTCTAGAAGAAGAAAGTTAAAACAATGTGGTTGCATTTAGTTTTAACCAACTAGCTTCCAATTAATAGACTGTCTTTGCACTAATTTATGTGCTTTATGTACTTCAGCCCTGAAGTCTTTCATCATTACAGCTAAAGAAATAATTGCTTAATAATGCTCTCTGTTTCTGCTCTGCTGTGTGTGCCTGACAGTTCTAACCCTCAGATGGCCCAAATGGACAATCTACTGCTTCTAGAAAGATCCATTCTGTCCAAATCAAAACTGAAGCTGTGCCATATGTGCAGGGGATGTCTCAAATGTACAAACCAAGCACTTGTTGGCCAGCAGTGATTTCCCCAGGCCGTGGAAGAGCTGCAGTTCCCGTGCTTTTCTGTTTTCCTCTATTTTTGTCATGCATGTTTCTGCATGCACAGTAGGTTTGGGGGGATTTCCTCATCTCGGAAAAGAGAACTGTAATTTCCTTTTTAACCTTTTTGCACAACACACTAAGGGCCTTGTTTTGCTTTTGCAGTTCTGAGAATTTTGCTCAGACAGCAGAGAAAGCAAGTGCTTTAATTACCTTTGCAATAAGACAAAATGCCCCTACCCTGCTCACCAATCGCATTTTGCATCTGGTACTGTTTGAGCAGCAGTGCCATTCCAGCCTTGGTTCTCCTGTGGAAGTTTGGAGTGAGTTGGAGGACTTGGACATCTACTTTTGACTGTGATTTTTTTAACGGCCCTTGGCGTGTCAAGGTGGTGTTAAAAGCGTGGGTGCTTTGCCAGAGAGAGCCTGTCGGAGCTCCTCAGCGTCACTCAGCCGCTGGAGATCGCCTCCCTCCCTGCAGAGCAGCAGAGTGCCAGGGTTTGGGGACTGCCACCCTGTCTGGGGTGATGTTTGCTGCCCCAGTTTTCCCCATACATCTCAGTTATGTAAGCTGGAGGTGGAAAGAAAGGGCTAAAGATTTAAGACATCATCTTTTAATTGGTACACCAAAACTGCCCTTTTTCCAATGCTTTTCTTTCCACGTTTAAATTAAAGCAGCTCCTGGAGCATTTAATGACTGTGTACTTCACACAGCAATTGGAGTTCACTGAAGCAACTCGTGTTTTCTCTCCCGGATATCTTTTTCTCAAAAGAAGCATTTGCTCCAATTCCTAAACTATTTAAAGCAATTAATCAAAACCTAAGACGACAAGAACAGCTTACTGTAATATCAGGTCTTCAACTTGAGATGAGGTTGATGCAAAGGGAAGGTGCCCAAGTCCCCAAGAGTGTGTGTAAAGCCTGTAGGTGAATGATGACCTTTTCATCTGCTAAGAGATATGAGAAGTGGGAGGAAGAAGACAGGGGAGCCGAGTTATTTTTACTGTAAATATGTCAGTTTATTGACTTGTTAATTTCAGATTTATTCAAAAAAGCAGGAGGAGGAAACAGTAATGTCTGCCAAAAACAAAGTAATTAGTGGGAGTTGAAAGATGTCTAATGACTCTTGCAAGTACTAAAGAGGAATAAAGTAGTCTCCTATTAAGCTGGATATGGACTTTTAAAACACTGTAGTAATTCTATTTTATCTTTAAAAGCATGTGCAATTGCATATGGTAAATGAAAACCTCTTTATTAAAGTATCATTGTTTATTTGCAGTAACATTGCAGGCAGGAGATGGGGTTTTGATTTAAAAAAAATTGAAAAACCAAAGCTGACTCCACACTTCTAAAATAAGGGTTCAGATATCACTTGACAAAGCTGATGTTTGAGTTGAAGATGACAGAAGAGTTTTAGATTAATGCTTAATGTGCCTGCTACACCTCCTTGGTCTAGTGTGACAAACAAGATCTTGTTTCACGACTGCATGTGCTATGGAGGAACTTCTTTTTTCTGTGCCAAGGGCTCCGGTTGTGATTAGTCCAGTCACAGGATTCATCAGCACATCTGCTCTCCTGGTCCTCTCCATCCAAGGGAGCTGTGGGTGGAGATCTGCAGCCTGAGGAGCTGGGAAGAAGAGGACAGCAGTGTCTGAGAATCCGGAGAGAAGTGAGCCAAGTGTTGGGAAGAGCAGCCATCCAGCAGCTGGAATGTAAAGCTGGGAGAGGCAGAGCTGAACCCTTTAATTCAGCGCTGCTCTGCTCTCTGCTTGCTGTGATCTCATTTCCATCCTGCAGTAATGTTGACTTAAGTGTGACAGATAGGGATTATGTGTTGTCCCCAGCCGGTAGCAGTGAAGGTCTGGGAGGGCTGTTTTGCCTTTGCCTCGGGTCATTCCTCTGCATCTGAGTCGGGCCTTCCCTCTTGATCCGCTGGCCTGGTTTATCCTCCTCCCTCTGTGCCCAGGCCTGGCCATGAGCATCTCCCTTTCCATGCTCTACTTTCCTCTGCTGTGCCCACAGTGCTCTCTGCTCCTGCAGTGAGTGCTCACAAATCTCTGCTTTTTTAACCTCCGAGGCTCCTGACTCCTGTCGCCTGAAAACGCAGCTGCAAGGATGCAGAACTGTGTTTGTGGTGCTTTGTAGCTGCAATTATTCCTGTTTTCCTGGTGTCCTGTGCTGTGCACGCCTGGCTGCAGCTCCCCAGTTCTCTGTCACCCGTGTGGTCACTCCAGCCTCTGCTTGCTCCAGGTTGGCTGCAGGACAGTGCCTTGGATTAGTCCTCCCCACATCTCTGGGGCACAGGGAATGTCCTGGTGTCACCAAACCCCACGGGGATTTTAGAGCTTTTGGAGTCTCCGCTTGCTCAGAAGCTACTTGGCATCATCTGTAGCTGACAGTTTCCATCTGCTCTTCCTACAGTGCCTCTGTTAAAATACTAAAGAAAGCAGGATATTAGATGTATGGGAAGATACCAAGGAAAACAAATATCAGAAAAAAAGCCAGCAGAAATATTTAATTACAGGGGATATGGAGCAGCAGGGCATATAAGATACCCATGACAGTGAGTAAAAATCAAATTGACTGTAAGTAGATCTATTTTGAGGAGATGATATGCATGAAGCAAAAATGCCATTAGTAGTTTATCATATAGAAATGTGAGGGAGGAAAATGTGCATACAATATTAAAACACAGTGCACTTGTGGATTTGACATAACAGATAGCAGGTCCCCACATATGATGTGACAGCAAAATACCCTGTAGCTGCAAGGGGACAAGCTTTCACTCAGTCACAATGAAAACAAGTTCTTGAAGTGATGGAAGCATATTTCCCAAGAAGAACACAAGGACATCTCTTATTTGGAATGGGAGAAAAGCAGCATAAATTCAAATCTGCATCTAAGAATTGTTACAAGGAGCTGGGTCTTATAAGGATCTTCATTACCTGTAGTGAAAGCCCTACGGAGATGGAGGTATGAAAATGTGTTCCCACTATTTGTCATTTCAGGATTGGTAGAGACTAATTAAATTGATTTTCACCAGCCTTCCCTAATCCTTATCTATGTAACTATCCTATCTTGGAGTTATTACTTAATTCCTTAGGAAGTGTCGGGCTTTGGAAGAATCCCTGGAAATATTGCTGAAGCACTGAGAGAGCAAGGACAAAATTAAATTTTTTTCTTTCAAAGGCTCTAGGATTATCCCAGGATCTCAGAGAAAGTAACATCAATGGATTGGTTAGTTTTAAGGGAAGAAGGTAAAAAACTTCCTTGTTTTTAGATCTTTTGGTTGTGGACAAGTCACTTAATCTTTACTTAACCTACACTTCTCCAGTATAAAATGAAAACAGACTCTTCCTACTCATAAAATCCATGAATGGCTGTGAAGCACCTGGGGTTAGTTTGTTAAAGGTAAGGTCTATTTGACTCTGATTAATGCTTTTAACAACCTCAATGTATAGAAGCCATGTAAGCAACTATCTGGGCACATAATTCATCAGGCATGGTGATCTTTGCTGTCTCAGAGCAGCTTGGTATAGATTTTTAGAGACACTACATCGTTCCTATTACTTACTTGAAGGATAAATTGCAACATTTATCATGGCATTCCCATTTTTATTTTGTAAATCTTTCAATACAATGATTGAAAAAGACTTTGAAAGCTACTAAGTGCAAATCCCAGATATCGTTGGAACTGTAAGGGTATTTTGCACCATCCTGATCAAAGTAACAAATAGCATCAATAGACTTGCACAACACATAAATATTATGTATTTTCAAGGAGGCCATTAGAACACAGCATTCATTTGGAAAATATTTGGAATAATAACCTATCATTCACTCATAGAAAATTTCAGTGTTGGGTTGAGTTTCAGTCAAGAAAATACTTGATATCCTTTTGAAACAAGAAATTGTGCCATCACTGAAGCCTTGCAAGATTGTGCAGAGGCAGGAAGCAGCATATTAATGTGAAATTTCCATCTTTTTCACGCTTAAATGGAGCGGATCTGAAGTCAGTTCATTCAACAAAATGGCAATTTGGATCTATTTTACAGAGCTCACTTGAGGCAATGTGCTCTTGCTAGTTCACTTTAAATATGGATTCTGAGACTACAGAAGTTTCTGCATATTTCAATTACCATTAGTTCTGTTTGCTCAAATTTTACCTGGTTGACTAGAGAAATAAAGTTTTCCTGGGTATCTTTTGGCATATACAAAATCCAGTTAATTAAGACATGCTATACTTTCTCCCCAGAGTCAAAGTATAATGTTCAGCTGGCCGACTTGCATGAATAATCCATCACTGTGAATCATTAATTTAGAAGACAAGCTATGGTAATTGATGTCTTTATGCAAGCTATGGAAATGCTTAGGGAAATAACTTATTTTTTTTCTTGTTAGTTCCTTTTTTATTTGCTTTGGAATATTTCTGGGCCTGAGTAGTGTGGATTCTGGAATGGATTCACCTGAGATTAATGGTTTCTGTGGGGATGGGGTCTCTTTCTTGGCTTTGAGTAAAAACTGGAATATTTTGCATCTGAAAAACTGTTATAAGACTTAACCTGGAACTAACCTTGTGTGCATACATTGGATGAACCACGTTAAGTTTTGGAAGTTTCTAGGAAAAGGGCCTGGCATGGTCATCTCAGCAGAGGCTTTTATGTGGTAAAAATGACTTTAAAAATCCCTGTCATAATTTGGTAATGCAAACAGGGATTGCAAGCACTACCTAGTGAGTAAGTTGGTGTTTAAACCTTCCTGTATTACACTCTGAGTTGCCAGCATGTTTTTATATCAAATTAAGCATATAAAAGGCTGAGAGAATCTTTTATATTGTTGTAATATATATATAGTTGCAATATATATTCTATTGGAAGATGTATATTTTGTTGGAATATGTACATTTGAAGGTAATTTATTACATAATTCATAAAGCTCACCTATATGTTACATTATACTGTAACCATCATGTCTGTGTGACATGAAAAACTCATTTTGTTTCCTTTCTGGGAATCTCTTCACTTTCACTCATAATTAAAATATGAGGGTTTGCTACCAATTTACAATTATTTTGTCTGCCTTCAGAGCAAGGGAGAGGCAGTTGGTTGGTATTGAATGGGAGCCAACAGCTTGGTGGCATTTCCAAAGTGGGATATCAGGAGCCCATATATGGCTTAAAGCAGATATATATTATATAATAACATTATGTATGCAAAATATTATAAGGTCTTTCGATTGATGTTAATGGGATTTGGACTATTAGGACATAGTACTATGATGGCTTTTATTACATAGAGGAAACTTCCTAAATATTTCTTGTGTGTTCTGTAGCTGAAATGCAAGGTGAACCATTTCTACAGATAGATTTAAGATGTAACAATTCTGAAAATGAGCAGGTGGGCTCTTTTTGTGGTTTTTTTGGGTTTTTTTTTTTTTTTTTTTTTGCCCTTGAATATTTACTTCCCATTTAGGCATCAAACTAGAAGCTTATTTGATCTCATGTGCTTGGCTGCTCCTGTTTGTTCCCAGCTGAGCCCTGATGTGCTTCACTTTGAGAATCGAGCCCTGAATTTTGACATCGAACACAGGAGCAAAAAGAGAACATGTTCCCAATAAATTCACATTTGAGCTGAATTCAAATAGACTTTGCTCTTAGGGTTCAGTTTCATAAGGTAGGAGAGGTGAAATGCTGCTGATAGCTGCAGTTATTGAAAAATGCTAATCACAACTTTCATAAAGTGAGATAAGCCATGTTTATTAATGCTTTCTGTGGACATAGAGTGACTTGGCCCTGGGACATTAAATGCCTAAATGGGTTGTGTAATTAGCTTTTTTCCACTTACGGATCAAGCAGCTAAACACACAACATTTTCTGAGGAGCTTGAATTATTTTTGTCGTGTTAGTTTAAGCCAAGGGAAAACAATTCTAATTTTTCAGGTTTTTTTAATAAAATCAGAGCTGCACAGTGAACAGAACTGGGGTCCTGAGGAGGTTTCTATGCCTGTCATAAAACAGGGGACGACTTCTGTGTTTCCATCCCTGACACAGAACAGAGATTTGAACCTTATTGGTCTGCTTTGGTAAAGAATTCCAAGATCATTGAACCAAAATCATGGGATGTAGTGGATATGGGTAGAGACCTCCCCAGGCAACCTTTTCCAGAGCTTTCTTGTGTTTGCCAGCAAAATTCTATTGTTGAAGTCTAGCCTGATGTTTTCTTACTGCAGTTTGAAACTCAGCTTGTCCCATCCACTGTGTGTACACAATCAGGACAGTATTTTAATGCCTTTTTTCTTCTTCTTCCATGATTGATGTCAGAGAGAGGGACTGAAATATAACATCCCCAAACTGGCCAAGTTTGAGCTTTTAAATCCATATTAATTTCATACTTGGCTACCTCAACTGGCATCATTGTTAGTCCAATTAAAAAATAAACACCAGCCCTAAAGAATTTACAGCCAGGCCATGTCACACACAGTCCTAGGGGAAAAGTACTTAGACACAGGGAATACTCCTGTTTTTTGAAAGGCACTGCTTGAGTGCCTGCCAAAAGTAAGCATTTTGGCCACAGTAACCACCTTGACCTCTCTGACAGTGTCATAAACCAGATAAATACACAGCAATATCCACAGTTGGATCAGAACATCAAAGGGGAAAATTTCTCATCTGGATTCCTGGATAAAGTAATCTCAGCAGTTCTTGGAGGGAGGGAGGGAGTGGGGAGTTGCCAGTGTCAAATAGGAGGTAAATGTTTCCCTCCCTGAAACAATTCAGCAAAAAGACCTCTGGAAATCTGAACAACCTGAGGACTTTGAGGTAGTTAAGCTGTAATTTTGTAATGTCATGGTTTGACTCTTTCTATATAAGACAGGTTAAACGAGTAGGACCTTTAAAATGAGAACAAGGAAATGTTTGTTTAATAAGGCCCCAGTAAAGGTTTTTTCCCTGATGCAAACTCGCTGAATGGGAGTGTAAAAGTGTTTGAGGTTAGGGATCAGCTGTGGCCATTCAGGCTTGTAATTACAGCTGTGATAAGTGTGTTTTCAAGTCTTGCTGTACTAAGAGTTTTCTTAATCCATTATTTTACTAGGCCTTTCATTGCCCCTCCTAGTACATTGTAACAATTCCTGAAAACTTGTGAATCATGGGAAAACAAGTGTTAGGCTATTAATTTCTGGCTGTATAGAGGCATGAGCTCGAGTCTTGCCTGGGCAGGTGCAGGGCCGTGTCTGACATCACTAATATTGTATTTAGGAGCCACAGTAAGCACACAAATATTACAGCTCTGTGGTGAAGACTGGAGTCATTGGGGGATAAAGTGTAGTGAACTTTTAGTGCATTTTTAGTAGCCTTGGTTACTGTGGACTTTGGGAGCTGGAAAAGAGATGTCTCCTGGTTAATTTTGGATGTCTTCTGCTATTGGCTTCCTTATATTTTTGTGGAAACAAGCACTGATGTACAGCTGGTTGCTGTTTGCTGTTTAAGTGCAGAAATCCTTGCCACTGAATGTCCTACAGGATTGGACACTGGATACAGTGGAGCTGCTGTCACCTCTACACAGGCACTTAACTGCTCCAAACAACAAATCTCAGTGCTGTTCTTCACTTCAAGGTAGTATAATTCTGTATATTCTGCCATGGATGAGTTGAACAAAGAAGAAATAAACCTAAAAGTGAGTTTAGGTGGATGATTTCATACTCTGAAGTGGGCCAGCCATAATTTTAGTGTCTCATGTGTCCCAATGATAAACTCTGTGATCATGAGACAGAGGTGGCCAGGCTGCACAGTCCACAAGGTGCACAGCTGATCTCTGTGTGCTGCCTCAAGGATTAGCAGAGCTTTTGTGCAATGAAAGATGAGCTGTTGCCCATTTACACCTGGGAGTGTATTTGGATCCAGTGGAATAACTGTCCTGTGGTGACTAACTAAAAAAATGTCTGTGATTTGGGCACTGCTTCTCATGCAGCTGCACCAGCTCCAGGAGGTCTGTGTGAGGCAAGGCGTTCTGCCTGCTTGTTGCCTAATGAGTTTGCTTCTGAGACAGATTGACTCAAAATTAAAATATTTTTTCTTCTGTGACTATATTGATGGAAGTGCTTGGCACAAACCGGGCCTGAATTCATTGCTTTGAGGTGCAGCTGTCCACCTTGCCTATTTGACAACTTAATTTAGACATAACAATCAGATAACCCATGGAAAGCTTGAAAATTGGGATCTTGTATACAGGCCCAAGAATTCAGGTTGGCCTACTTAGTTTTGAAAGCCACGCTAATTAAAAAGATTAACCTAATTTTAAATAAGTGAGTATGTTACCCACCAATGTGAAATATTGGATGCACGTGACTCATAGCTTGTCATACAAAAACTGGGAGCAGTGTCAGTCTCTCTAACAAAAGGTAGAATTAATATTAACTTGCCATAAGAAATCCTTCTTAAAACACCAGAGACTTGCTGGAAAACAGGCAGTTTGGTTTGGGGAGGGGAGACAGTGAGGTTTCAACCTTCAGTTTTCATTCTGGGTGTTGAAAATGATTTGATTCCTTTCTTTAAGGTATTGGAGTTTTCAATTTATAAAAATCTTAAAAGAAAACAAAACCAAACCACCCAACCAAAAAAACCCCCAAACATCCTCTGTACAACACAGCGTGAGTGTGTTCCTGGAGCCTCAGGGAGGTTGTGTAGATGGGAGCCAGCAGAGCACAGCACAAGTGGTCTGTTCCTCCTGCTTTGTGATTGCTCTTGTTCATGGGAATTGCTGCAGCATTTACAATCAGGTCTAACGTGATGCAAACTCCTTTGTGTGGGAGAATAAGCAAGATTAAGACAAATTCAGCTCCCTCCATGTGGTGTTTAAATGGCTCATCATGGAGCGGGTACTTGGAACAGCATCAGTTCCCATAAACACAAACCAATGAGGCTTGAACAGTGAGCACAGAAGTGAGCTCCAAGGCCAGATTCCACCTTCCAGGCACAGCTTGAATGCTGGACACTGAACTGAGCTGTTCTGTCCGTGGTGAGCCAAGACTGATGTTTCAATAGCCACAAGCCTCCAAGGCCAGGATAAACAAAACTATCCGGACAAAAATGCAAATATTTTATTCTCCCCCAGTAAAGGAGGCTTGTTTTTTGCCTCAGACTGAAAAAACCTGGTTTTTTGGTCGTTGTGTATCTTCTGTTGTGGATAAGATGCCTGCACAGCAGGGAGTAGTTTTTCCTCCCTGCCTTTCTGTTTCTAACTTTCCCGTTTATCCCTTAAAGCTGCTGTTGTTCCAGATATTCTCTCTGAACAATTCAGAAACACATGCAGGGCACCAAGCTTACTTCTTGTTTTCATGCCCTGCCAGCTCTCCCACTGTGAACAGCATGAGGCTGCTACTGTCCCATTTGTTGGCTTTTTGTGTTTTTTCCTTAAGTTGGTAAGTTCACGGATGCTTGTGAAGAAACAAGAGGGAGGAAGGACATGAATGATGATGTGGAGATAAAAACATGAGGATTTTAATGGCAATTCTGTCCACTGTGCCATACTAGGTGGTTTATTCCTCCTGTCTAGATCTGACTTGTGTGTGTTGGTGTCTGGAGTCTTCTCTGTAATGGGGCAGATGTCCTGGTTGCTTCCTTTTTTTAGATATTTGCAGAGCTGCTCTCAAGTGGAAGCAGTACAAAACCAGAGTTGTGGAGTTGTAAAGTCATGGGGATAAGACAGACAAATGAAAATATTTGAGAATATATGAAAAATACCAGCAAAGCAAATAGCAGTGATGCTGAGGCCTGAGAGGCAAGAATTGGAATTGGCCTTAGGGTAGGAGGAAAGAGGAGTTTAATTTTCTTTTCCACGTGGAATTCCCATGTTTCTCACTCCTTTGGGAAGATCAGTGATCAGCATCCTTCAGATCAAAAAGAAATTCTTACAGAATGCCTTGTTGGGAGTTTTCTGCTGTGTAGAATACAGAGTGAAAAAAATCCTGCTACTGGCTGAATTTGGCATTGAGATTATTCTGTAGTTTTTAGAAAAAAAGTCTGTACTTTGTAACAGCTGTTATTCTGCTATGTTAGAAAAATATTTGAAGTGGAGAGGCTTAATGCTAAATTTTTCTCAGTTACTGATTTTGCTGAGATGTTCTTGCTCAGTGACTCCATTTTGCTGGTTCAGAACTGAATCCCCTCTGAGTGACTCTTCTTTCTCACCCTTTTGTCTCTGCAGACTTTGTGCTAGACCAGCTTTAGAGCCTTTTTTCATTCTCATGTTGTGCCTCAGCCGTGGTTTTGCTGGTGTGGCTGGGTGCACTTGCCAAAACAGATCTTTGAGCTGGTTTTAAACCCGGGCTTTCCTGGGCTGTGCTGGCTCCCGGCCGTGCCAGGACAGCTCTGGTGGCCCTGTCCTGGGCACCGGGGCCAGGGCTGCTGCGGGGCTCAGCACAGAGCTGCTGCTGCTGCCAGGACAGGCTCTCTGCGCTGTGCTGCTGCTCCCTGGAGTGATTTTGGCTGGCTGGGAGCTCAGCAGGGGCTGCTGCAGTCCTGACTCCTCCGTGGAGAAAGGGCCCGTGGAGCAGAGGGGTGTTGGAGGAATGGTGTCCGTGCATTAGAAACAGCAGTGCTGGTAATGATGAATTGCTGCTGGTTATTAATCAGGGTATAACATCTACCTTGAATGCTGGGGCTAATTGTTTTGGGGGTTTTTCTAGAGCAATCCTCTGTCTTATTACTGTACTGTAAGAAAGCAATTCTGATCTCAGAAGTGTTAACAGAAGTGAATAATAACTCGCCTGGCAAGAGGGACGTTACCAAAATGTAAATGGAGCCCAGTGTTGATTGCAAGGCTGAAGCCAATATTATTTTGTAGGAAAACAAGCTGGCTTGTATGTCACGCTTGCTTTCAGTTCATGCAGTGACAGACTCCTCTTCTGAAATCCTGACACATTTTAATTAACTTTCTTCATCATCTTGACATAGTTATACCATAGCCTGATCTCTTTTCTTCTGAAGTCCTTGTGAAGGGAGCTGGACAAGGTATGGAAGAATTAACTTCTACTTTGATCTTTTGAAATGGTGTTTCGCACCATAGACTTTTTCTATTTAGTTATTCTGGGATGATTTAAAGATTATCATTCTTCATTGTGTTTCTTAAAGGACATTTGAAAACTTTCCTGAGTTGGTTGATGGTCTTTTAAAAGGCATTTGGCAAAGTCTCCTCCAGAGATACACAATTTCTAGGTAGAAAAGAAGATTGTGCAGAGATGCACAATTTCTCATGCAGTATTCCCTATTCCTACGACCCTAAGTAGTGAAGGGTTCCTGTTCTGTTGTTGTTTCTCCCTAATTAGTTGTGTCTTTCAGTCCTCCTACTTTGGAAGGTTTAAAATGGGCTGTGAGAGTTTGTATAATGCCAGGCAAAGTGCATAGTTTAATGTAATATATCTGAAGTGTCTTTATGTATAAATAGAGAGTTGCAGGCAAAATGCTTGAAACACTGTATTCCAAACTCACTTGCTGTAAGTGCTTCCACAGAATGTATTATTAATATATTTTGGTTCTGCTGAAACTGTAATATCATCATGCATTACAGCAATATCTGTGACATAAGTGACAGCTTTCATCACTTATAAAACTACGCTCCAGTACATGCAGGAATCTCGCCTTTAGACTCCAACTGCAGTGATTGCATCTGGCAGTTGCATATGGTGAAACTTAGCTACTGCCCTTTTAATTAAATTATAGTGGGAGCTTGCTACTGGGAGCTTGATGATCAACTGAATTTCACAGGAAAATAACAAAAATGGGACTTATTGTAAGTAAGGAAATTTGCGGTACTTGCAAGAACAGGAAAGAAGTTGTTCTTGTGTCTAAAATAACTGATTGCAGTGTTCTGTCTCTGCTGCTTCTGATAGAAGGAGACTACTACAGAATTAGATTTCACCCTTCCTTTCCCAGATAGCCCTAAGGAAGTCTGAGGGAGGAAAAGGAATGCTGCTGTCTCATTTGGGGTATGTTCCCTCAATGGTTGCACCCTGAGTGGAGTATTGCACTGGCCTTTTTACTCAAAAGAAAAATCATTGCAGAGGTAGAACGTGTCAGAATTGGTTCTTGGGAGCCTCTGAGACCCAGCTTCCCCTCCTGTGTCTGGGCACTGTCCCTCCTTCCACAGCAGATCAGGTCAACATCTCCACCACCAGACCAATGTGTGTGAGAGTGGCCTCGTTCAGAGCGGCTGACAGCCCTCACTGGAACAGAAATGGATGTTAAAAAACCACCCAAACCAACCAGTCTGTGCCTGATTAAGATGCTTCTATGGAACTTGACAGGTAGACCCCCCCTTTTGGTCTGCTGAAAGCAGATCCTATATAATATTTCAATCTCAAGCCTTGAAGCTCTCCCCAGTCAGACTGTGTTGACTTTTCTCGGATGAGCCACAGGCACACCCCCAATTCTGAACCTTTAGAATACCCAGCTTCCATAATCCTTCAAATTTTCTCCTTCACAGAGCTTGTGGGTTTTGTGTTTTCTTATTTATAGCTCTTACTTTGTGGGGCACACTGGAGCTGTCAAAAATAAGGCACTCTGCCAAACTACTTCTAAAAATTTGTTTCTCCTAGACAGAAGAAACAAACAGAGAAATTGCATGTGAGTTCTCCCAATTGCAGGCCTTATAGCAGTAGATTTGGAAACGAGACCACCTTTTTTAATTGTCTAGACATGTATTTAGATGTTCGCTTTAGGCTATTCGAATTTAAGTATTTTGGACATGGCTTCTCAGCATCTCTTTTTATTTTTTAATTGGAGCTGAGGGAATATGCTTGAGGAAGCGCAATTAAGACAACTTTGGCTTGCATAATTGCCTCAGCAGGTTAGTGACTCAGTGCCAAGTGCCATGAAAGTTTAAAAACATTTGGGATTCACTGGAAAAAAATGTCAGTATGAAATTTTTCAGTGTACTTTTTGCCTTTCTGGCTTTCTCAAAGCTCCTGCTGCCATGGGGTCATTTAAAAGGCAGAAATAAAGAATCCTGAAGAACATGACTTGGCTGTGTGTCGGAGAGCAAGGTTTTAGTGTGGTCCAAACACTTCCTATAGAATGTCTCTTCTTTGTCTTAGTCACTCTATACTGGAGGTTTAAGTGCCCCACTATTTCCTGTATCATTATTGTGCTGCTCTAATGAAATTAACCTCACAGTTTCCTACTCCAGAAGGCAATGACACCATAATCCACAGATGGTGATAAAATCCCTTAACTTATTAATAAATGTTTGTGCAGATTGAGATAGAGATGTCATTGCACTGAGACAAACAGATTCCAACAAGCTCAGTGGTTCCACATGTAGAATCTCTGCTTGACAAGGTCAGATGCTCACATAAGCTAAGGGTAAACATTTTTTAGGGATAAACGTTTATTGCAGCACAGAAAATGTAAGTACATCCCCTAACACACAGGAGCTGCCTGCTGGCTAAATGTAACACATGTTGTAGCTGGCAGTGGTGTGCCTGCCTGCCATCAAGAGCAATGTAGAATTTCCCAGGATTGTCACCACTTCCAGGGACTGAACTACTTCTGATACCCAGAGTACTTTGTAGATCCCTTCATGTGCTGCTTGCACTGCCCTCGATAGCTGTAGCTCAAAGCATTTTATGGACATTTCGTTATTCTGGCATTTCCTTGGCTATATCCTGCTGGTTATGAGCACTAACACCTCCTGATTGCCTATCTTGCTGTGAGAATTGGTGTTTGATTTTCCTGCTCTCACCTGCAGGCAGGCTCTGTGTGGCAGCCCCACGTGTGAGCGTGTCCCGGTGCATGGGGTGAGCTCTGCTGGCTGTGGGTTCCCCAGCGAGGTGTTTGATACCCTTGCACTGC
Source organism: Daphoenositta chrysoptera (assembly GCA_013397915.1). Classification (NCBI taxonomy): domain Eukaryota; kingdom Metazoa; phylum Chordata; class Aves; order Passeriformes; genus Daphoenositta; species Daphoenositta chrysoptera. Next base: position 199,524 of record VZRO01006324.1, on the reverse strand, counting down.
TGTCCCCTGGACACCTGCCTGGTCCCCTGGCTGTGGAAAAGAAATTATTTCTCAGGTGGAGCCAGCTCAGGTTCAAGCTTTGTTTTGTTGTCCTTGTGCTGGAGGGAGAGAGGGGCTGAGTGCCTGGGAGGAAAAGGGAGATGAACACAGTGAGCAGCTGATGGGAGGGAGGGTCACATCACTTCTGTGGGGTTCTCCTGAGGTAAAACCACAACGTTCTGGAGGTGAGAATGCTTGTGTTCCAGTAGTGCTGGCTGGAGGTCCAATTTTTGCCCAGTCTTCAAACAAAAATCTGACAGATTCGATTGGACAAAGCAGAAGGGACTGAAAAGGTGATTCTTGCCTTGTTCTGCAGTGGAGAGAGAGGGTTTGTAAGAAGCTTGAGGTTTGTGGTAGCAGCCACATTCTCCTGTTGTTGTAGGGCCTGAGGCAAGCCTGAACTAGCCGGGAGCAAATCGTGGCCATCACTGGGAGCCTCCTCTGCACATCCTTCAGGGTAGCCATGACAACCACTCCTGGTCCTGGGGAACAGCTGAGGATCTCACCGGCTGCTCCTGCATCCCCTGTGCTCGCCTGGGGCTCGGGGCTCTCTGTGGAGGGGAAGTTGGGATCATTTTCTAAACTGTCATTATTAGTTAGGTGGTGCCTCTCTCTCTGGTACTCATTGGTTGATGTGATTGCCAACAAGAAATCATTCAGAGGAAAGGTGCCTGCAGCAATTGTCATGTTTACCAACTGGCAAAGCAGTAGTGGCTGAATTTCACCAAACTACATCCTTCCATGGTTCATCTGCCACAAGCATGATACAGTTCTGGTTGGGTTTGGGGGGAAGGAGAATCCCCCATTTCCTACCTGGATCCACAGTGGGTTTTTCCTCTGACCAGCAGGTCTTTTTCCCTGAGCAAATTCGTCTGTTGCTTTATCAAATTGTTCTGCCAGACTTCTGTCTGTTCCTGCAGCTGCTCTTTACAGGAGACAATGTAATCAGTCCTGTTACCACACTTGCTTTCCTGCCAGGGTTCTTTTTTAACACACTGCTCAGGAATCAGCAGTTTTTCTCATTTGTGCTTCCCACACCTTTGGTGTTTAGCTTGCAGGTAGCCAAGAGTAATCTTGAAGGTAACTAATCTTAGTTTAGTCTCTGTGTGCTGAGGAACTAAGGCAATGTATCACAGCTTTATTTTGTAGGTTTTTAAAGCCATAAATTAGTTTCTTTATAAAACCCTCTGTAAAGGTGTAAAAGAAAAGGAAATTATAACCCATTTTTTCAACCTGTCTGACAAGTACAAGGTACTGGAATTCAACCCTTAATTGAATTTTTGGCACCTTCCTACGCCAAGTCCAGGTCTCGCTGTTTCAAAATTCATGGTACCTCATGTCTGTGAACTCAGTTGGAGTTTGTTGATAGGATATCTCAAAATATCTTGGCTTACAGAGAGCGCCTGCCCCTTTTGCATTTTACTGGAACCGAATAGTTCAGAGTTTGTGGGTGTGAGGGGGCGAATTTGTTCTGCTTCCTCTTAGTCATCCCAGCCTTCTGCTGGGGAAAGGCAAGAGCTGGATAAGCAGTCCTGTATTTATCAGATGAATGTTTTTCTTCAGACATCACAAGAATGGGTGTCCCTTGTGCCCATGCACAGGAGCACATCTGGGCTGGCCCCAGGGCAGGCCAGCAGGAGCACTGAGCTGGTTGTGGCCACCTGGGGAGATGTGCTGGGCTGAATTTTGGGGCTGATGATATCTTCCCAGATGTTTTCTGAAATGCTGAATGAAAAAGTTTCCTGGGAATTGAACCAGGTGTGCCCTCAATGCCAGTACCTACTGAAGGATGTATATCTGGAATCTTGTTAGATTTAGTGTTCTATGGCTGGTTTTTTCCCCTGAGAACAATTGCAAGCCAGAACAAAACTGATACACTCTGACAGACCTCTGCAGCAAGTGAGGATTTGTGATACACAACTGTTTTTCAAGAAGAGGCTGTGGTAAGGAGAGTTTATGTTTGCACTGATTCCTTGATTGCCTGGTAGGAGAGAGGTGTTCATGCATCAACTGATGAAATCAAACAAAACTCAGAATCTGACTGACACACCCTCAAATGAGAAATTTATACCTTTGGCCTTAATAACTGTATGGCTGAGGAGTGAAAGAATTTTTAACAGCTTTTTTTATTCTTCTATTTAGCCAATGAAAGCAAAAGGCACACAGTAACATTTGAAACTGATGATTCTTGATTTTTAAACATTGTTCAGTGAGGACATTGACTCTTTTTCCACTGCTGCAGTATTATTTAACCAGATTGCATTGATGCAAATCAGCAGTGACAGACTGTACTGGGGATGTCTGAGGAAGACAGAAAAGACTGAGTAAAAAGTTTGATGATACTCTCAGGGACTGTTTAAGTTCCTGGATGTGCATTACATAATGTTCAGCTTCATTTCCTGCACTTAAAGTGGGTTTGTGAATAGGGTCCAGGCAATTTGCAGGTGCTCTCAGTGCTGCTGCAGTGACAGACAGGGGTGCCCTGGGCTCTGACTGGACAGAGATGCTGAGAAGATGCTGCACCAGAATCAGGCTCACCCCTGGTCGGATCCAGCCCTCCTGCGTGAGCAAGCACAAACCCAAAGTAATCCAGCCTGGAGTGAGGCAGGATCAGAGCAGCAGGAACTGCTCTGGCTAGAATGATAATTAAGAGCTTGATTCCCACTTGTCAGCAGAGCAGTGCGTGCATGAACCAGAGGTGTGAGAGGAATTGAACTGAGGAATTTACCACGGACATTTCCCATTAGATGGATGAGATGAGACCATTTTCACACTGGCTGGCAGGGATTGATCAGGTGTCTGTGGTGTTTTACAGCCCCTCCCCACTGAGCAGCACTCACAGATCTTCAGTTTGCTTTGAAGCATCTTCCCTTGCATTGGACTCAGTCATTTATTTTTGTATTTTCACAAATATCTTTAGAGAGCACTGCTAGCAAACGAGCTGGTAAATCCTCTGCCTGGATCCAGGTGTTCATTCCTGCCTCCCTGTCTTCCTTGCCCCCTGGTGTCTGTAGGAACTTCACTGTGAACTTTATTAGAAAACCTCTCTAGACTAAAATGGTGTGGAAGGGCAGGGGAGGAAATCTAAATTGTTTGGTTTTAATTCATTTCTACTGGAAACTTCTATTCTGCACAGTTCAGCCACTTGTGTTGCCATCAGTGGGATTTGGCATGTATTTAAAAGCATAAGTTTGGTATTTTTTCTTAAGAGCATTTCAGTCTAAATTTTATTTGTCTCCATCTATGTGCTTCCTCTATTTTCTGTCCAACTAAATAATGAAAAGTAATACAACTTAATTATTTCATATGAGGAGTTTTTGATGAGTGGTCACAAAGAAATATGATTTTGATTTGTATATAATGTTGGGGTTCCAGCATTGTCTAATAACAACTATTTTATTAGCATTCAGACAGTCTGACCTGCATGTTAAACACTTAATTAAGATGTATAAATTTCCCCCCTCCTTCCCCTCTGCAGTTATTTAAGCCTGTCTGGCAGTAGTGCACAGGACAGAGATCAGTGATGGAGTGCTGAACAGCTGCCTCTGCAACTGCAAGGCTGGGGAACTTCCCATTTTTAAAATTAAAGATTATTTCACATCTGTTTTAACCACGTCAGGTTTCAAAGTGAGCTCAAGCTGTTCTTGATCCAGGAGTGGAAAGCTTTAGCTCTCTGTATAATTGCATCCACATTGAGCTGCACAACTTGTTTGTATAGATTAGGGTGGGAGAGCTCCCAAATTTGGGCTCATCCTCAACAAAAGAAAGATGAGCTCCTGCTTATCTCTTTGCTGAGTACCGTTTTTGGTGCCACTATAGACCTGTGTGATGGAGGTTTATTAAGCTTTTCTTGCCTTGGTGCAGCTTTAGGATAAGAGAATAATACCTGGGCTCAGTCTATCACGGGGATGTGCTGACTGAAGCCTTATGTAACATTGGCAGAGGCATGCTCCAGGGCATTTAAATAAGGAAATCTACAGTGCCCGTGATCACAGAGAAATCCAGTTATTTGCTATAACAGAAACATTAATATCCTTAAGTCAATAATTTATAAATGGACAGATTAAAAAAAAATGAACCTCTATTAAGAAAAGCAGTCGTTGGGGAAGTTTGTGGTGTGTGGATAATGCTTGGGGTTATAAAAAATGTCTCGGTGTTTCAGAAATAAATAGTGGTGGTCAGACTGGTGTTTTGCACTGGGCAGCAGTGAGGTGCTGGGTGGTTCTGTCAGTGACTGGAACATGCAGGTAGAAGGATTAAAGAAGTATTATTTAGGCTTGTGTGACTTATCCGTGCTGTTCTGAAATAGAATAAGAGCCTTCAGTGGACATTTTTACCCTCTTACTAAGAATCAGAACAAGATTAATCAGGTAGACCAGAGAAGTGAAGTGATGCCACCGTAGATTAGAGTTTATTGGAAATTTAGCAAAGGGGAATATTTCTTCCATATGTGGAAAGAATCACGGGAAGGGAGAGGAGGGGCAGGGGAGAGGCAAGGCTCTCCTTTTCCCCTGAACCATGTGGGATTGCTGCACTGTTCATCTCTTTAATTTTCTCAGTTCAGGACTAAACAAAAGGCTGATGAAGGCTAGGGAACAGGAGGAATCTTAACTAGTGCTGGCACCAGTGGCTGCCAAGGCACGTGTGTGTACCCTGTTGTTCTTTGTATTTTCTCAGCTATAAAATGCGAGTAATAACACTTAAATTATGGATCATTCAGTGCTGTGCGAGTGAATTAGATAATGCTACATAGGCCTTTGAAGATGAAATGCAGAATATAAATGCTGTATAAAGCTTACTTTGTGTCGTGTCTATAAAACCCCTGGTAATGCAGCCCCGGGATTGCTGGGAAGCATAAGGAGAGGCACTTGGGCTGGCTGCATGCAAATTGATTCAGTGGAGCAGCAGCATTCACACAAATCTGTGCTGTGCTGCCGAGCCCTGCAGCCTGGCACAACAACTTGTAAACACTTGTGGATAAAGCTCTGAGCCTTGTCCTGTCCAACCCCCTGCTTCGGGAGGATTTGCTCGGTTGTGTGGCAGAGGGAGGGAATTCAAATGGGAGCTCTGGTGGTTGCTGTTTCTCACCCAAGACATGCAGCAGTAGTGGGTCGCATGCCAAGGTAGCACAGTTTAAAGGAGAATAAAAATGGAAGGATGAAGTTACACATTCACTGCTCCAGGAGCTGGAATTTTACTATCAGTAGTTGTGTGATGAGCTAAACTGGGGTAGAGTGAGAACTGTTGCTTACCCCAGAGCATTTTAGCAAAGCTTGGAGGATGGATTAGTCAGAAGCATCAGTGCTAACCCTTTTTTAAATTTAGTTTCCTTTCTTGTTCCCACTGTTGGATCTTTCTCACTGCAGAGTACCTTTGTCCTCTGAGGCTCTCTCAGCGGGGGTTGGCTCCCAGCTAGTAGAGCTGCCCAACTTTTCACTGTTATTTACTAACAAAACAGGGTTTATTTGGTAACTAAGGCATGATTGATTTTTTTTTTCTTTCAAAGAATTTTTGGCTCCTTGCCATGTGTTTTGCAACTGAGCAACATCACGGAACTGTAACTTTGTCACGGGTGTCCAGGAGCTCTCTCACAGTGCTTGCAATAGTTTTACCTGTTGGGGTTTAGAGTGACTTAGATAAAGAAGCTGCATCTTACTAGAAGCTCAAATGAAAGAAATAGCAGAGTTATGGGTCTTCTTAGTGGAAAAGTGCAGAAACACAAACCACTTCCAGGTCAGCCTTGCTAAACAGCCACAATTCCAAAGGGAAGTAGGAAAGGGGTTGCTGTCTTTGGGGTCTTTTTGGGAGTGTTTTGTTGGTCTGGGGCTGGAAGATTTCACAAACACACAGTTACATAATGGAGGAGGCTATTTTTGTGTGAAAATAGATCATTATTTCTGTTTCAATAGTGTCTCCTCCACATAACTGTATTGTGCATTGAACTCTAGGGATTTTCTTCCCCCACAGATTTAAGCTTAAAAACTCGACTATTCTTCTTTCTCTCAAGTTGAATTTTATATTTTTCAAACAATCTTACTTTGTCTAAAATTTATCTTGCAGACCTTAAAAATCTCAAGACATGTATTTCCTTGGACTGCTGTCTTTGCTCGCTTTGCAAAGCGAAGCCTTCAAGACCAATTTTCCTGATGAAACCATTGCTGAGCTCTCTGTGAACGTTTACAACCAGCTGCGAGCCACGAGGGAGGATGAGAACATCCTGTTCTCTCCTCTGAGCATTGCCATAGCCATGGGGATGGTGGAGCTGGGAGCCCATGGAACCACCTTGAAAGAAATCCGACATTCCTTGGGGTTTGACAGCTTCAAAAATGGTGAGGCCTTTGCACCTTGTCTTACATGGGGCTTTTTGTCTTAGAGAAACAGGAGCAAGGGTTGGGAGTGGCCTGCTCGTGTCCATGGGTTATTAATCACTGGATTTCTTGGTGTCCTTAATGGCCTGGGCAGGCTCAAACATGAGGGTTCTGCTTGAGCTGAGAGATGCTGACATAAAACCCTGGCTGGGGTACCTGAATCTTCAACAGTTGCAGCTCACGCTGCTCATCTTGGTTTCTGCTGCAAAATAAACTTGCTTTGGCCTCTAGAAATAGAAGATTTTTTTTAGGAACATGCTTTTTAGGGATTATAGTGAAACCTGAAAAGGAAAGCAGTAGTTTCAGCAGAATTGCTTCTATTGATATCCAAGTAACAGATTTGAAACCTGAATGAAATTTCTTACTCATGCAATGTGCTGGACTTTAAAGTCTTCAGTGAAAGGATCTTGGGGAGGAATTTCTGAACACAGACATCAAACTGTGTTTATCAGAACCATTGCAGAGATGATGCCTCTCTGTGGAGGTTGCAGCACCAGTTGAGTTCCACATTTTGTCTCTGAAACATTAATCAATGATCCCTTAGCTGTAATTGAGGGAGTTGTGCAGTTGATTTGTTCTGGTCCGTTCGCTATTCTTGCATGAGAGTGGCATTCAGGGAAAGTATTCCCATGACTTCTGTTTGGAATATATCATTGCAATCAGTTTTTAAGGTTTATTTTGTTGGGTTTTAAATTAAAAATTTCAGCTTCAGGCACATGATGCAGCATTACAAGCTTCCTATCTCAAAGCAGACTGCTTTAATCCTGTTCAGGATTCCTCATTAGACACCAAGGATTCTGTACTGCCCCATGAAGGATCCTAGGAAATTCTACACCTGCTTTTGGCATAGAAAAGGCTTTGGGAAGTCCTTAGTTTCAAAATTTGAAGTCATTTTTCCTTAAACAGCTGGCATTTAGGATGGAACAAAAGTTCTGTTCAGAATTCGTGGTGGCAAGACTTAGAAATGGGACCTGCAAGAATAATTTTTTTTAATTGCTCTTTCGGTGTAGAAAGGATTTCCATGGATAGCTTTGCCTCTGGGACTCAAATGTCTCGTTAATTAGACTAATTATAGCTAGTAGAAAAAACAGGCTCTAAGTAATATGTTCTTGGAGATTATTCCTTCAGATCTGAAGGTGTGTGTAGGTTTAGAAAGAAGTTTATTTTAAAAAGATGACTTTCCTTTTCATAAAACATCTTTGTGAATTTTCAGCAGAAAAGCCATGGAATAACTTTCCTTTCTGAACCACTGAAGGTGTTTTTTCCTTCCCCAGGTGAGGAGTTTGCCTTCCTGAAGGACCTTTCTGACATGGCAACTGCTGAAGAAAGTCACTACGTGCTGGATATTGCCAACTCCCTCTATGTGCAGAATGGGTTTCATGTCAGTGACAAATTCCTGCAGCTGGTGAAAAAATACTTTAAAGCTGAAGTAGAGAATGTAGATTTCAGCCAAAGTGCAGCTGTTGCTACTCAGATCAATAAATGGGTGGAGAATCACACAAATAGTAAGTCCATGTGATCCTTTTGAACACTTCCTGCAGGAAGTGTTTCTGTTTCCAAACTTGTGCAGTGCTGTTGAGCTGGTGCTTTGGCTTTTATCTGTTCTGTCTGAGACTGAAGTTTCTCCTCCCAGAAAAGAATTTTAGTATTTCTGTTTTTTCCTGTATAGGAATCATCTGTCATAAGTAATATTAGTCATTGTTAATCATGTAGCATCTATTTGAATATTTTTTTCTCTGGTCTTACCATCTGTAACATTTATTGAATGAGACTGTTTTACTGGTAAACATTTTAATAGTATTTTAATAAATGATAAGTATTATTGGTAATGGCAGAAAAGTTGTCTGCAGAGGGGTTATTGGCTCATGGTTTGGATGTGTGGAGTATCACTCCTCCTCTGAGGAACTCTTACTCACAAGGTATTGAGAAATAGAATAGTAGGGAATAAAAAGCTAATTTTGAACCACAAAATCAGCCTGTATAATACAATATTTTGCAATGTGAGGAAACGAGATGGCATGTGGAGAGAGTAGTTGATTTTAGGAACACTGTCAACAGTTTCACAACACAAATTTGCAGCAGGGGAGTTAAGCACAAAATTACTGTTGTAAATATGCACATTGACTACTGCAGGATGCTGGCTTGGCTTGGCAGCTCCCAGAGAGGTGGCATTTCCTGGATACATGCAGAGTCCCACTGTCTGGGAGTCTCCTGTTGGAGGGATCAAAGCATGATCTCATTCTGGTTCATCTGGCCCTCTCTGAAGGGCTGATATTTTGAGAGTAATTCAGTGGGTTCTGGCTCTGATACAGTTGCACCGTTGGGAATTTGAAGGGATTGGAATCACCTGGAAGGAATTACCACATCCCCATGTAGTCTGAGCACTTAAGAGTCCATAAGGCTTTATGGAAATCTATGGCTCCAAAGTGGAAAAGCACCTCCTGTAATGCTTTTATTCCATTTGGAAAATGGTCTGGTTTTTTTCCCAGGGAACACAGCAGCCATTATGTTCCTAACAAACTGCCCTTTCTCTCGGGCTGCAGAAATAGCTGGGTGTAAGTGATGCAGCAGATTGCAGAGTGGTTCCGTGGACGTGGTGTCTGTCTGGGGGAGAAAGACAAGCAGGGCCCACCAGGGCAGCTGGGGGCTCTTGGTGTCAGGCTGGGGCAGTTCCAGTCCCCCAGCTGGTCCTGCCCACTCCATCTCCTCTCTGCCTGCCAGCTCTGATGGGGAGAAGGCTGATTTCCCCCTTAGGAAAGGGGCACAGGACAGGCAGGTTTCCAGTTCCAGCATGTTCAGCATGATGGGAGGCTCGGAGCAGAAAACAGAACCATCAAAGGTTTCTCTGGGCAAGAAAACTTAACATTTCATTAGTGTCTTAACCAAGATGTGGCTGAAAAAACATAAAGAAATATGAGTACCAAATAGGAATAGAAATCTGGAAATATTTTCCTTCTTGATGTTTCCCTTTTGTTTATTTCCAACTCCAAGTGAGTATTGGTCACACCCCCCTCCTTAGAACATTCGAGATAAAATGAACTACAGACAGCAACCCGGAAGAAATCCAGCCCTGTGATACCCAAATTTCACACCAGTTAGTCAGGATCACATGCTCCAGAAAGCAGAATTAATTTGTTTTGTAAACCATGGATAAGGAGTAATAATCACACCGAGGAATGTGTTTATTTTAACACTTTGCATTGCACTGTCAGCTAAAAATAGAAGTGAGCAAGAAAACTATCTGAAGGAGGCTGTAGTTCCTGAAGAACAGTGACAGATCTGGTCAGTGCACCCAGTTTACCAAACTGGAAATTATTTTGGTGAAATGTGAGGCATTTGAGATGAGCTACAGCAGGTACCCGGCTGCATTGGGATGTATGACTTCTTTAGGAGTAGGAGCAAAGCAGCTGCCATGCTCAGCTGCCTACCTCCCATGAATAGAGCAGATGCTAGATGGCTTTCCTCTTCTGCTTTTCAAGAGCTATGTCACTGGAACAAATGCTGGGAATTTATGTGGATTTTTGGTGCTTAGTCCTGGCTTTGAATTCAACAGAACATCACTGAGGCTCCTTCAGAACTGGCCCGGGTGGAGCTGCAATGGGTGCACTCAGACCCTTTAAACCAAGCACCCATTTAAGTGCTTCTTTGGATTGGAGCCAAAGTTTACACAAGCTCTGACCTTAAGATGAAAGTGCTGAACTGTTTCATAGCAGCAGGGTAAACATTCCATATGTGACCCTTTTCCCACGTGGCTTCCTTGTAGAGTGAATTTAGTAGTGATCAAGAAACAGTTGCCTAACATGTACTTGATGGAAGGGTTTACACACCTACACTGTGATTTAGGTTTACAAAACACTGGCACTTTAATTGGAGATTTAATGAAACATCTGAATTGGAAATTACATGTTAACACTGCTTTTTATTTTCTTGCATTTTTCAAGCTGCCTCAAGTTTGGATTTAATGCTCACTTTGACACGCAGACTGACAGCTGGGTTTCCTTTTAGGTATGATCAAAGATTTTGTGTCTTCAAGAGACTTTGGTGCTCTAACTCATTTGGCTCTCATCAATGCAATCTACTTTAAAGGCAACTGGAAGTCACAGTTCAGGCCTGAAAATACCAGAACTTTTTCTTTCACTAAAGATGATGAAAGTGAAGTGCAAATTCCAATGATGTACCAACAGGGAGAGTTCTACTACGGTGAGTTAGACCTTTAGCAATTTAAAGCTACTAAATCTTCACTTAATGGGTTTGTTGCAGTAATATCCATTTGCACTGTTGTCTGTTCTTCCACCTAGAATTTTTAATGTGCTGTTTGCCCAAAGCAGGGACTCAGAGTTTGGTGTTTTTTCCTAATGTGTGTATTCTAACTGGTAGCAACATTTATAATGACCTGCTTGGTGCCACAGGATGGATTTCAGAATGTTTATCCATTGTATTTAAGCTCGTCACAATTCTTCAGCTAGTCCTGCTTATCACAAAAATATTTTTCTTGTGCTGTGCTAAACATTCAAATGAATAATGTTTGCTCATTATTGTTAGACTGCTAAAATAGAGGTTCTTTGAACAGCAGAACTAATGATCATTTTTAGTTGGAGCTTGTGCTCCAAGTGGGTTCTGAAAGGTCTGGCACTGGCAGCATTTTGCTCAGTCTCATCACTAAAGTATTATCTCTCTTGAACAAAAACCTCTGCCCATTTCCCTGAAAGTCTCAGCAGCTTTAAATTTTATGCTCCTCTCTGTCCTACCAGTGAAAGTTATGTCACAGAACTGTGATTATCTACAAACTGTGTGATAGCTTGAGCTTGTATTCTTTAAGAAATCAAATATAAGCCTCAAGTTCTGTGACGAAGAAACCAATATAAATTTTATATAGAATAAAGAGGGTCATTTTTAGTTCCAATATCTAGTAAATACTGCCTGGGATTAGACCTATTTCCAGTGAAGACAAAAGAAAATACTTCAAATAGGTTTTTTGTTGTTTTCCTCCTCTAGGAGAGTTCAGTGATGGCTCCAACGAAGCAGGAGGGATCTACCAGGTCCTGGAAATACCCTATGAGGGGGATGAAATCAGCATGATGATCGTCCTGTCCAGGCAGGAAGTTCCACTGGCCACATTGGAACCACTGGTCAAGGCCTCCTTGATTAATGAATGGGCTAATTCTGTGAAGAAGCAAAAAGTGGAAGTGTATTTGCCGAGGTGAGAGCGTGCTCCCGTGTCACTGCAAGGGGGAATCGCATCCAAATTGATGCAGCAGCAGAGTGGGGAAAACTTGAACACCTTGCTCGAGCCTGGAGTGGTGCAGCACCCACAGGAGGGTGGCTTTGACAGCAAGGCCTGGGGGGATGCAGTGCAGAGTGATGGTTATTTCAGCAACACATCAGCACTGTATCTGCATTTTCAGAGGAGAGCTCTCCAGCAAGGAAAGTTTCCTCATCAGGAGTACATCCACTCGGAATGATGCTCAGAACTCATTATGGATAAGTTCCATTTAGACAGGAGCCACAGAAATATTGGAAGTCTGAACTACCAAATGTTACATTTAGGTGCTAATTAGGTTTCTATGTGCTGCTATTTTAAGAAGTTTTAGTGGTGTGTGTCTGTGTAGATACAAATGGTTGAGTGGTGAGGGGTAATTCCAGTCAATTTTGGGTTGTTTTTTTTCCCAACTGCTTTTTCCCCTGAGAGCAGCAATAGAATAACAAGACATCACTACCAGAAGGGCTGAAGCTGCTGTCAGTCCATTTGCAGACACAGGCTGTGTGCTCAGTGCAGATTTGCCCATATACAGCTCTTAGGATCTTTCCTGGAATCCTGCTTCATCCACATTCAGGTGTTTCTCATGCCTGTGCTCTGCCTGGCTTGGTAGCAGAGTTGGTTACTGCTAAATGTCACTAATAATGTACAGCTGGATCCCACTGTCCTTCAAGTGATTCATGATGATTTCATGGAAGTGTTTATGTAACAATAGGGCCCATCTTTGAAAGGAATCACTTCCACTTACTCTATTTTTGTGGCACTGTGCAGTGGGTACATGGCTGCAGAAAAAATAAACTCAAGTGAATCCTTTAATCATTAAAAGTTCTTTGTTTTCAGGTGACTTGGAGATCTGAGCTTGTTCCATTTCACAGGTCAAGACTCCCTGCAGTCCATCAGCTCCCTTTCCAAAGCAGAGACCAGGAGCTGACTGCAGCTGAGCACCACAAACAAGGCTAGACAGGATAAATGAGGCTGAGATGAACTGGTGCTGTCAGCGTGCCCTGAACCCAAATTGAGATGGAATCCACTTCTCTGTGGAGCTTAAAGGCAGAGTGGTAAAGGACCAGCAGCATTTTGGGGCTGGTTTTCACTCCCCATTGTTAGAGTTTCTCTCTTATTTTAAGTCCCAGTTCCTTTGAAGAAGCAGGCAGAGCAGCAAAGAGCTGCATTGCAGGTTTTGTACAAACTGAACCTACTGTACACTGCTCCTGGGATTTGTGTCTTGTTTGTTTTCTCTTGGAGCTTCAGGTCCCAGGGGCCTCAGTGAGTCCACTAAGACACATGGGAGGGAAGTTTTCTCTGAGGCTGCTTTTCCTGCAGGCTTGGGCAAACCTGGATGTTAATGAGAAGAGAAATCTGAGCATTCTTCCATCCTGAAGCTTTCTTTTTATACCTGGAGCAGCAGCCTGTGCACCAGGTGCTGCAGTTGGGCATCTTTTCCCCGAGAATTTCTAGAGCTGGAGATCCACAGCAGAAGTCTCTCCATTGATTATGGAGAGAATCTGTGGAAAGCAGCTTCCATATTTAAGTATCTTGGGTATCTAAAGACATGAATGGCATTGAAAGCATAGTAATTATGTTTATGACTTGGATTCAGTTTATATTGGTGATTTGGGGTTTTGTTTGCAGGGTTCTCTGGAGCCAGCTTCTCAGATGGGAATTTGAGGCCTGGGGTTTGTGTGATCATAAAATATTCTTATTTATTCTGCCCTCAGGCTGCTTGGTTCTTATCCAAGAACCTCAAAGAATGGGATAAACACCTGCAAATTAAGGCTATACTGAGGCAAACCAGGTAGAAACAGCTGCCAATCACCTTCAGTATTTTCAGATTGTAAAAGATAACTATCCTGAGTTTGGAATTCTGTATAGGAATACTGCAGTCTCCTGACAAAAAATCCAGAGATGAATTGCATGCTCCCAAGGTGTTGGATTTCCATTAGGGATTCAGAGGTGATCTACAGGATTTTGTCAATGCTCTAAATAAACACTTCATAAATATTGGATGCTGTGACTCAGAAGAGCATGTTATGAAATGTGGCCTCCAGGCTCTGTCCACTGAGAAATTGAAAGCAGCAGTGGAATAAAATTAAATTTTTATATCTTGAAAGATACTATCCAATTATAAAGTGAACATTTTTTAAACTTATACATTTGTAATGGGACTGAATGACTTGCCAAAGCAGAGTTAATCACAACTTTGCAATTTCTGTCTGCATTATCTGTGTGCAAATGAAATTGTGTATTATTCCTCTTAATGGCAAAGGAGAGATTTGTATAGAATTGTTAAATTATACTTCCTCATTTTCATTTCCAAATCATTGTTTCCAGCTTAACCCAGACTAAAATGATCAACATTTTAATCCACTTTTTGCATAGGAGTGAAACAGACCATGAATCTAATTTACAAAGCTGTCTCTCCAACATAAATTACTTGAAGAGCATGGGAGGAACTGGTACCTAATAGTGGTGCTATAGTTTGCAGATCTCCTCTCCAGGATTGCTCCAGTGTGCCCAAATCTCTGTAACAACCATCTTGCTTTTTTGTACATTTAAAATATCTTAAAAATCTTTAGATGGTAAATGGTGTTAGCTGGAGGTTGTTTCCTTTAAAAGAAAAACCAACAAGCACTAAAAACACCCCACAAAACCCAACAAAAATCCAAAACCAAATGAAATAAAAACCCTTGAGCATTCTGGTTTTACTTTTTAACCTGCTGTCTTAACTCCCCGTTTGATGAGGGATGGACCAGTGCTGATTGTCCTTGAGATACAACCACAGAAAAGGCACAAAACTGTCCCACTGGAATACATTTCCACCCCACTCCTGCAGATTTAGCCCTGGAAAGAAGGATCTTGCCAGAGAAAGACCCACAGCCTGCTTTGCTTCCCCTGCCCAGAGCAGCTGAACGGGGTTTGTGCTTGGTTTTGCTGTTAGTAGGGGTTTTTTTTTGCTCTCTTGCTTGTTTGTTTTCAGGATATTAAATCCTGTAGGCTGGTTCTAGCACCTGGGGACAACCTGGCTGAAATTCCAACCAGAATGCTGGAATTGATAGCAGCTGGCAGCTTGGCACTGGAGCCTGGGTGCAAACAGGGCTTCAGTCCCCAGGGCCTGTTCTCCAGGCAGGAATATTGATGCCAAGCACTGCAGCCATTCCCCTGTTGGCCTTTCCTTCTGCAGGATTTCATCCATTAGAGCCAATCTGAAAACCTGGAATTTTCTTGCTTTGGCTCACTCAGAACCTTGAGGAATTTTTGAAATGATGATGTTTGGGATGAATCACTCCAGGCTCTAGTTCCCTTCTCCTGGATGAGTAGACCCTGTACCCTCATCCTCCTTGGCTCTCTGGATGCTAAACATTGAAAAATTGAAGCAAATTCAGTGTTTTAAGGGTTGCATGACACCATGGAAGATGAACACATCTTTTTTTTCTATCTTAAAAGGCTCTAAAATAGAAGAAAGATGGCCTGATGTGGAATGTTAATGCATAACTACAGAATGTCAGTGACATAAATGCATCATTTTATTCTAATGCTGGTGCAAGTTTTAAATTTCATTAAAATGTCCTGATTCTCTGCTAAAATCTCCAGAGTATTGCTGGTTTCTCAATCTAATCTTCTCTTCAGTGTCTGTTTCTCAGGCTTCCCTTTGTGGTTTTTAAAGCTCTCAGTTGCTACTATTCCATGATGTTTGATACTGAAGTATTTAAATCAGTTTTTCAGAGTATTTTTAGCATCAGGAGCACCTAAAAGATTGTGGGAGAAATCAAATATGACCATCTGGTTCATTATATGCAACAAGCAGTGCAAATAACCAAGTGTCAGGGGGTAGTATGGTGTAGCTCAACATTCCCAAAGTCTGGAGGTGCAGCAGATGTCTGGGAAATGAGATGGAATGTCAGCTCTGTGTTCTAGGTTGTCAGCTTTGATTTTGAATACCATCATCACTGTCTGTAAGGAGTGCACAGAAATCCAAATCTGGCTGAGGGGTAACTCCTGCAGAATGTTTATGTCGAGTTGCAGAGCCTGAAATTAAATTTCCAAGTGTGAAGCTGCCCTGTTACTTTTGAGAAGAGGCTGGTTCTGATGTCAGCTAAAATATTGGAAATCTCATTAATAATTGATCTGTAACTCTCACTGCTTTTCAGAGCATGGGAGAAAGGAGGGGAGATGCTGTTTGGAGTGGGGTTTTACCACAGGACAGAACTCCAAGAGGGGAGAAGGGAAGTAATTAGTTTTATTTTCGTAAAGGATTGTTTGATATTTATACAGCTGATGTGCTATTTTTGGTCTGTTTTGTTGGTCATAAAAAGCAGGAACTCACCTCTGTAGATACTGGACAGCCCCTCACTCATCCAGCTGCTCAGGATTTGCCTTTCCAGAGGTTCCAGGCAGGGATGGAGCCTCCATCTCCAGTGACTGCTACTGTCCTTCCCACAGGCATTCTTTGGCATTATAACCAATCACTTTGCTTTCCCTTTCCTCAGATCCACGTTCAGTGAGGCTTTCCAGGTTTATTTTTCCCCTAAACCTCTCCCAGGCCTCTCCCTTGATCAGTATGCAGGAGCATCCTGTGCCACAGTTGCTTTCTGGGTCACATTGCCTCGCTGAGCAGATGTGTGTTTGCTGTCTAATGGTCCAGAGACTTAAACCCACCTCATTTCCACTTGTGTCTTATACTGATAGTTGGAAAAAGATGCTTTTTTGCAGTTATTTTTCTTATTTTTTACCTCAAAGTTTGCTTTCCATGCAGACTTTACTTGCCTATCCTGGTATTCATTACTAATTTGACAGTGGTAGCTCCCACCTAAATTGTGTTGAAAGCTTGATGCATTTAATATTGGAGTGGAATAAAAGCCAAAAAGGGAAACAGCACTGAAATTTTTATAAAATGCATTTTAACATTCATTTGTCTTCTCTCCAAAGCAGGTACAGTTGGAAGTGGGTTTCAAAACGTTTTAATGTAAATATAATATAGAAGGAAATATTTCTGGGTTTATTCTCTCTAAACTTACTCAGTGTGCACAGACAGGAGCTCTGGACTGGACTGTACAAACTCTAGCATTGTGAATAGAGTCTCAATTCATCCTTTTTAGGGTTTTTACCAAAGTCTCTAAAACAGATCTGAACATATTTTACAAGGGTGTTGTAAGAATAAAACTGGTTTTAGTTTTGGAGCCTAAAGGTCAGGGAAATTTGATTGAATGAGCAACTTGTAGAATTGTTACCACAGTAACTGATACAGAATATGTCAAATAACTTCAGAAGCTTCCTCCAGTACTTAAATCCTTGTTGGTCTCTTCTGATTCTTTTGAGAACCTCAAAGGCAGTAAAACCACAAGAATCAGTTCCTGTGTTTTTATTCCATGCAGGTCCTGGAATTGTTCTGGACAGGGTGCATGAACACTGCTGCTGCCACCAGTGATTTATCAATCCTGAACTATCTCCAGATCCTATTTAAAGTCCTAAAATTCTTCTCTGGATGATGATAATTCTGGATAATATCCATTCCACCACAGATTTTTGGCTTCTAGTGGCATTTATAAGTTCATTATGAAAGTAGATTTTGTACTGGATTTTTTCCAGGTTTGCGTAAATGAGGAAGATCCACTTGACTCTCACCCAGTTCTGTTTCGATGCCCAGATGATTCTTTTTCGAGCTGCCAGGGCTGCTGCATGCCAAGGTGTTTGACATCTCAGCTCTTCATCAGCTGTGCCCTGCCCAGAGCTCTGGGCCTGACTTTGACCTGAAAAAAACAAGTTGTTCTTCCATGGACTTGGGGAAGTTTAATCCTAAAAACGGAGATTGCACAGAAGCACATTTTATTTGGTTCTGGGGCTTATTTGCCCCATCACCAAGGATGGGGTGTGGCTGTGTCTGACTCAATGGCTGGAGAAAGCAGAGCAGCATCCTGCAGCCCTGTTTTCGTAGGCAGTTACAGCCAGCCACTGTCAGCATACTGTAAATCACCAATAATTCATTTGGTCGTTCCCCAGAGCACCCATAACTCACTCCTAACAAGCAGTTATAGTCACTCTCACGTGTTTGTCTGTAGACATCTGGTATTTTCTGGTTGGGGCTGCCATTACTACTATTTTTCTGCCATATTTCTGTGTTTTTCCAGCTGTCCAGTCTCTTTCTGGCCACACATAAAGGTCTTTTTTTTGTTTACTGACACCAGGCATAGCTTTTACAATGTTTGAGAACCAGTCTGTAAATGGAAGAAGCTTTTGCCTAAAATCGTGCCCTCAGGACAGATCTCAGTTTGTCCTTCCAACACACTAACCCAGCCTAGAACAAGGCTTTGGCCAGGTTATACCTGTTAGTGCATTTACACTAACAACTATTTGTTTTCCCTGCTCTTTACTCACAATCAAAACCCAATTACCATTGTGCCACCACACTAATTAGAAGCTGAAGGTCGAATGCTTCATATTCATATTCATAGCTGCTGGTCCTTGCTTATAGTATCAAAGTAAAAATGGAGTATCTTTCTTATTCCTCCTTTGCCAGCAGCTCTCTGGGAAGTTCTGCTGTCCTTTGCCTCATTTGCTATTCTGTTCTAGTATCTGTACAATTAAATTCAGGTTTTAGAGAAAACCTCTTGTGTAAAAAGTAAGCATTTCCATTAGCTGCTGCATAATTTTGCACTGCAGTTTTATGGGCAGGGGCTGCACATACCATTAGCATATTTTTGATTGCTTCTGTATTAGAAAAAATCCAGCTGTGAGTAAACTCATTTGTTTATAAGCATTTTTTGGAAGGTGTCACTAGCACTGGAGCTCCCACTTTGCATTATTTATCCTGGTGTTTTTACCTAGAAAATTTAATCTTCTAATAACAGTAAGTAGTGCTTACATCTGGCTTTTTGTAATTTTCTCTTCCATTCTCCAGGTTCACAGTAGAACAGGAAATTGATCTGAAGGATGTCTGGAGAGGTCTGGGAATTACAGAGCTGTTCAGCAGCAGTGCTGACCTCACTGCCATGTCTGGTAAGAACTTCTTGTCTCTCCAGGTAGATGAGGAAATACATTTTTCACCTGGGAAAGTTCACTCTGAGCGTTTCAGAAGTGGCTCTCATTAGGAAGGGAGAGGAAGTGTGATCCCCTGCGAGGGGTAGAGGCACTGGGGCAGTGCCTGAATGCTTCATACAGTCCCACACCAGGGAGTCCCACACCCTGTGTCTCCAATGCTGCTTGTTCCCAGCACTAGCAGCATTAAGCTGTTGCACAATTAATTCCTCTCCCCAAATACCTGGAAGCAACACGGGGAAGAAGAGTTTGGAGATAAAAGCAATTTAATCACAAATGCCACCTGCCTGTTGCAATATGTTGTCAACACGTAATTTTCAGAAGTTGAAATATCCAATACCTTTAAAAATCCGTGTGGAAATGAGGTATTTATGCTTTTAATACCTCCTAAAGGTGTTCATGGAGTCACAGAATGGTTTGGGTTAGAAGAGACCTTAAAGACCATCTCATTCCACCCCTGCCATGGCAGGGACACTTCACTATCCCAGGTTGCTCCAAGCCCTGTCCAACGTGGCCTTGGGCACTGCCAGGGGTGGGACAGCCACAGCTGCTCTGTATTGAAGTGCCACACTGCCACCTGGGTGGTTTTGGGGGGTTTTTAGCTCCATGTGTTATTCCCTGACCATCCAGGGATGTCCTTAGCTGGTGGGAAGTCCCTGTTCTTCACTGTCTGTCCCCAGGACAAGCACACCCACATGCCTTAGCCAAAACACTGGTAATAAAGGCAAAGCTTCCTCCCAAATTCACAGAGAAATGTTTGTGATGTTCTGATCCTTTCATTTTTGCTAAGTTTGAAATGCTCTTTTTAGTGTGTCGTGTAGCTTATTCCACTGCTTTGCCACTTCCACTTTTCCAGTGAAACTGGGGAAAAGCTAACTTTAGCTAATAAGGAAAGAGTTGAAATAAATGAAAAACCCCTTTTCAAAGAAATAATATTTTTCTGAAGAAAAACACCTTCAATTTTTCTGCCACCTCAAAGAAAAGTCAGCTTCCCACTAAATTCTGGTCTATTTATAAGAAATTATTTACTTCAGAAAAAGCTCCAAGAAGAATGGGAAATGCACAGGGAAACACAAGGGCAGCACCTGGGTCTTATTTAGTTGCATGTAAAATTCCTTTATACATCAGGGACATGTATTTATCAAGAGGTTGGCAGAAAGAATCACGTGCTTGTGTCTTAATCCATGTGACTAATGATTTGTTTAAAGTTTTATATTTCTGACAATTGTACTGTACAAAATCAAAATGCCACATTCTGCATGACTGAATGAACTCCTCTGCCATTTAAAGATTTACTTGTTATTTAAGTATAGAGCAGTGGATAGAGAAAATTCATGAGTTTTACTGTAACTTCCCTGCTTTTCACTGAAAAGAGGCTGTTCCACCATGGAGAGATTATTTGTAAATTAAGAATGAAAAAATGGTTTTGAAGTAATGTCTTTCATGAAAACCCCACTGTTGATGCTGTGGAAATGAAGTTTTAAGTAATTAAAATACTAAATATGTTTCCTGCTTCTAATTTTTGTAATGTGAAATATGGATGGAGGAAGGGAAAATAAAAGTTATGAAGACAAATTGTTTAAATCTGACTTTTACAGACACCTGAAAGGGGCATCAGGTAGTAGGGAAGTGGAAGGTGGAAGTTTACATCATCTCAGGGTCAGCCCTCTGGAAAATCTGGCCTTTCATTAAGTTTAAAATGCAGATATTTCAACAGAATCTTTGGACACTTAATTTAGGAAGATATACATCAAATTAAATCTGAAGAGATTTTTGAGAGATTTGGTTGCATTTAAAAATCCTCCCCTCCTCCTGTCCTGTTGCTTTGGCACTGCTGTCAGGAAAAGTCTCCTGCAATTTCAGCAGCAGCCCTAATCCTGTAATCAGATCCAGGCAGATCGGTGAGCTCGGCAAAATTCTGGCTGGCTTTAGTGCATATAAACCAAATTGCAGGATTATTTTTCAATATTCAGAATTTTTTGCTTTTCCCCCCCTCAATCTGAAAAATGGGACCAGAAGGAGCAGCTTTACCTTCTGGAATGTCTGGATTCTGAACAACCAAAGAGAAAGTGTTCATCCAGGTGCACTTTTCAAATGTTACTCCCTTGCAGAAATTAGGTTTTTGACAATTACCACAGGTGAGTAGGAGGACGTTCCTGTTTGGCTGTCAGCTCTCCTGTATTCTGACACTCACTTGCAGCAAAGACTTTGACAGTATTTACTTGCATCTGGTTCCATCAGGTGTCCAAAATAATCTTGAAACAACTTCTGCTGTTTGGGATTTTATCATTTACACAACACATAAATTTGCTGCTTGAGTGTTTTAACACCACTCAAGATTTAGCATTAAACTAATTTCAATACTAAAACTCCCTTTCTCCTTCAAATGATTATAATATTTCTGGCTGGTTTATAGAGTCTTAAAAGCAGCTGCATTTAATTCAAGGTGACCTGTGTGACGGTGAGCAGTGAAGTGATCTCAGTGCCTTACTTCCACAATATGGAGTAGTTAGAAGAGCATCAGTCCAGTAAATAACTCTTGGAAGTCTTGACTGACATCCATATAATTTTTCTGGGACAGCCTAAGCAAGAAGAGCCAATAAACCCACATGATATTTTTTTCAAAGGAGCCTTGCAGAGCAGCCAGTTGGCAGCTGAGTGGGAGTGTGCAGACATATGGAGAGTAGTGACAAACGGAGTGTGATGCCAGCAGAGTCGTGTTCATCAGGGGGCAGCTCCTGCTCCCTCCCACTCCCCAGGGGTCAGCCCTGGGTCCTGCACAAAGCTGCAGCTTTGGCACCAAATCCCCAGGGGACTTCCCTGAGGTGTTAACACCCGAATCAGGTTGGTTCTTACGGAAATCCTCATTCAGAGAAGCTCCTGGAGAGAAATGTGGTGGGAGATGCTCAGGTGAGCCCCACCTTGTCCCCTGGGAAAGCCAGAAGGGAGGATGGATTATCTGAGGAGATGGGTGTGGTATGGGAGCCTTGCAGCCAGGGATGTGACAGTCACAACCTGGATCAAAGAAAAGGCTGCCTCAACTCTCAGGGACAACATTATGCTTTCATAAGAAAATAGATTCATTCACTGCAGGGAGAGATGAATGAGAAGGATGTGATAGTAGCAATATAGAGAGGAATCTAGAGAAGGTAATTTGGGATGTGGAATTGCTCTTTTCATCATCCAAGGACAAAGATATCCAATGAAGTGAAAGGCAACAAATGGAAAACAAATAGAAAGTGCTTCTCTCATGAAAAACTTAACCACGGGGATCTTTGCTGTGTGCTCCTTGAGATTGGCAGGGCTGAAAAAAATGAAATTGCTCCAGAGCAATCAGAACTCTATACTCCATTGCATAAAGGCACTCTGTATATAGAAACTTGGGTTAGGGTAGAAGGCACATGCTGGGTGAGAGGATATTTTTCTTGTGTCAGTTGTGCTGCAGTTTTCATCTGTAGGGCTTTTTGTATCTTCTTCTGAAGCAACAATCCCATAGCTGGTGCAGTGGGCTGGACTAACTGGGTGTACTGGTCTCATCTGCTGTGGCACTTTTTGTGTTCCTGACAACTTAAAATGTTGTTTTTAACACTCAGATCCTGAAAGCATTCACAAGCAGACGAACTTTTATACCTGATGGCAAATGTTAGCAGTGTTTGTGCTGTCAGAATTAGGGGCTGGCAGCTCGTCAGGTGGAGACCAAAGTTCTGAGGGGCTGTTTCTCACCAGGAATACACCTTGGAGTGCCATAAGCACCACCAAACTATGAAAATAAAGCACTGGGAGCAAAAATGTGGAATATTTCTGTGAATATTACAGGGCACAGGATCAGGCTTCAGCCCTGGAATATTAAAGAATTTTTTGAGATATGTGATTAGGCCAAGTGGGCATTTCCTTGTTACGGAACATTAAAATGTATTTGGGTTTAAAATTTTTGCTTAATATTCGGGACAAGTGGGTGCTGCATGTCCCATGCTTTAAAGGAACAGGGTGGAAACTTGATCCCAGCTTTACTGAAGGCTGGGGACTGAAGTCTAGAGCTGGTACAAGTTTTCTGCACACAGTCCCAGAGGGGATGATTTGGGTTTTTGTTGGTGTGACTGAAGTGCAGCAGCTGAACTGGGAGGTTTAATTCAGTGCTGAGTGTACAGAGCAGCAAATGAGATCTGCTGGGGAAAGAAAGACTTTTCCAACTGCTGCTCCTCATGGCTTTGGCTTTCTTTGGCATTACAACTACTGAGTGTTCCAATAGAGCTGATCCTTCAGCACCTGACAAAAAGCAATGAAACATTCACTGACTGCAGCAGGAGCAGGCTTGGACTGAAATTAAAATACTGACAAAGAAGGATGGAAAACAAACAAGATGGAAAAAAACTAGCTCTGTGGTGGTTTTTGCAATAAATATTTATCCTCAGCTTCTTGTAAATATAATAGAAGAAGAAAGAAAAGACCTCATTTTCCTGGAGGAAGTCTGTGTTGTACCTAGTGCAAAAATGAATTTTTTTTAAATGTCTAAGTATTTGCCTATAATGCCATAATCTTTTTTCCTGCTAATTGTATTTAAAATCTTGTGTCCAAGGGCTGTTTTTACCCTCTCTGCTATACTGGTGCTCTGGGCAATCCTGAGCTATTTTAAATCCATGGTGCAGGAGAGCACTACAAATTTAAGTGAGGTAAATGGGGCTGTTAAAAGGTATTGGCAGAAGGTGTTTGGATGCAAGAAAGCTCTTCCCCTTCTCTGCCTGCTGCAGAAGGTGGATAATAGTGTTGGGGTTTTGGCAGTGTTTGGGGTGGGGTTTTTTTAATGCTTCAATCTTATTGTTGAGCCACTTGAAATATGTTCCCTTTCCCTCTGCAGATAACAAGGAACTTTACCTTGCAAAGGCATTTCACAAGGCATTTCTAGAAGTTAATGAGGAAGGATCAGAAGCTGCTGCTGCCTCAGGTACCTGACTGAAAAGCAGAATTAAATCAAATGTCTGGTTATTCTGTGCTAATTAATTTTTTACAACTGATTTGCTGTACAGCCAGGAAAGCTAAATAGCAGGTAGCATGGAGACACAGCAGAGCAAGTGTGCTGCTTGCAGAAGAGAATTCTGAAAATGAGAAGTGTTGGCATCTTTGTAATGTGTTTTAAAAAGAATTTTGAGCATCCTCTGAAAAACCTGTTCTTTATTTTCTTTCTGTCAGGGGAGTAACAGACTGCAATTTATGTTTCCTTTATGGAACTTGAGCATTCATCGTTTTTCACCTGCTAATTGAGATGGTCAGAGGCATTTGATCCAGGAGAGTTAGAAGGAGATGAGGGCTGTTGCAGCTGCATTTTAATAAGCTCATATTTAGAGGCACAAGATGGGAAGTGAATGCACAACCAGAGCTGTCCCCTGTTACTGCTGGGGGCAGGTGCTTGGTTTACATGATTGGCACATGAAAATAAGGTACATTTGTTGCTCATATGTGTCATTAGGTGATTTCTAATTGCCTCTGCCAGTCCTTGAGGAAAGGAGGAGTTACTTGCCAGGTCTGGGTTGAATTGTTCCATTAACATGGACAGAGATTACTGTCATGCTCAAATCTATATGAACAATTTAGTGAAAATGTAAAAGTAAATGAAACACTAGGAATTAATAATAATATTCTGGAGAAGTCCATGCACCTCCAAATAAAAATAATAGAGGGCCAAATTCTGCCTGATTCACAGTTAATTTTACCTTCAGCCTCTGCATTATTTAAAAACTCCAGCCAAAAGCTGCAGGATCATTGAATTTTTGCATATTCCCTAGTTATTAAGGGTTCCCTTTCCCTCTCCAGTGCAGGCTGGAGCTGTGTAAAACAGGTCAGCAGTGCTGGTTAATGCAGTGCACTTTCCCTCTGTGAGTGAGCAGGAGTCATAACTCCTCTGAAGGTTCTGGATCTTAAAATTTATATGCTGCTCCCTCAGCCTGGGAAATTGCAGCACTCTGCATTGTTAATCATTCTTAAAGCCAGAACAGGCAATTACTCTGCAGGTCTCTTTCCTTTTCAGTTAATATTTTCCTGCTGTTTTTTGGGGTTGAGTGTGGGACTTCAGTGGCTGCACAAATGTCTGTGCTGAGAGCAGAAGGGGCAGAGAGTTTAACGAGTTGCCTGTGTTCTGTCTCCTCCAGGAATGATTGCCATCAGCAGAATGGCAGTGCTCTATCCCCAGGTTATAGTGGACCACCCCTTCTTCTTTTTGGTCAGAAACAGAAGAACAGGTGAGAATATTGCAGACTTCTCTGAGTTTTCCACAGCACATCCTCAAGTAATCAAAGGAAAATTGCATGTTTTGACCAATGCACTGGGCTTGTATTATGAATTTTCCTTAGTTTGTTTTAAAATACCCAATATTGCAAGGCTCACCTTTTCCATGTCCCCGAATCTTTGTCCAAATAAAACACTGAAATCTGACATAACCCTGAAAAACATCCACAGGACAGAAAAATTCACCATTATTGTTGTGAGAACAGAGTGTTACTGCCCTGAGTACCCATAATCATTGCATTCCCTGAGAGCTTGGCTGCAGTCAGACCAGTGAAATATGTTCCCAGTACCAATGATTTGCATAATGGAGGGACATTACAGCTGTGAATAATTCTGTTGTGCTCTCCAAGTTCTCTGCAGCAGGTGAGGGATGGCAGCAGCACTCACCAGCAAAGGGGGTGAGGATTAAGTCATTCCTTAGTCTCATGTTTGTAATTTGCTGTAATGACATGGATGTTACTGGGTGATGAAACATTGCTGTGCACCCACAGAGCTTTTATGGGTCTGTGCTTGTGGTCCCACCACAGGATCAGTGTTTACTAAACCATTTAGGGGGCAGTGATGCTTAGTCTGGTTAGGCAGAGTCACTTGTGGGGCTTCATCCAAGCACAGCACTGAACAAGTTACTGAGATGAAAATTAAACTCCATCCCAGCTGAAACCAGGCCAGCAAGGCAGGATACCAGCTCTTAGGGGTTTTTTAACCATAATAAATGGAATATTCTTACTGTTGTAGACACATTAGGCAGAAAATATGTCTGGAGGAGGGTATCTCTCTTATTCATTGCTACTCGATAGCCAAAAATCTCCCCAAAAAGAGAACTTCAAATCAGGACAGAGTGGAACTTGGTCACTTTGGGGCAGTTCTCAACATTGCACAGGCCTTGCTGTTGCATGTGGAAAGAGGAGTTGCCAACAACTGTAGCTAAAGCCTCAAAGCTTGTTACTAATCCAGAAATCTGAGGCTGGAAACCTTTTGGAAAATCCCATTGGTTGCCCTTTTACTCCAGACAAGCCCAAGTGCTCAGGTTTGGTTGCTGTCTTCAAACAGGGCTCTTGAGCCATTTCCTGGTACCAAGTTCTGAGATGTCTGATCCTATAAAAATCATCCAGCACTGCTCTGGAGGTTACTGTTGGTATTCATTGTCTCAAAACTTCTCTCAGTCTGGTTCTGACATCTTCCCTTCCTCCTTTCCCACTTTCTCCACAGGTACCGTGTTATTCATGGGAAGGGTAATGCACCCTGAGGCAATGAATTCAAGTGGCCATGACTTTGAGAAGCTTTAACTGCCACCAGCTACCAAAAGGAGGAGATAAGCACATAAAGTTTGAAGTTAATATATTTAAGGTTTGCTGTGTTTTCCCCCAGGATACTGTTTCAAAATGCTTTCGGATCTAACTGTGTGCAAGTCAGTTCCCAGAGGAAAGCTTACAGTATTAAAGTAATGGTTCTGTTTCTGTCATTGTGATTGCTGTGTCCTTAAAATAAAGTTGTGTACATGTCAACAACTGTTTCTTGTTCTAGTGAGTTGTAAAGCAGAAAACTGCAAATCCATTATTTGTAATTTTTTTACAGTCCAAAGACTGACTTGATCAATGAGACAGGAGCAGAACGTGTGCAGCTCTGAATAATGCAAATGGCAAAGCTTGGTGGGCATTTCTGGAGCTGAAGAAGCACATGTGGACACTGTGATCTCACCCTGTCCCTGGCAGAGCAGGGCACAGCCTGTGCTGCACTGCTTGATCAGAGCAAATGGAACAAATTAACCGAGTGGATTTGATTCTCTGACTGTGGTAGACTTTGTGTGAACTCTCCCACGTGGTTCTCAAGTGCTGCTTTTCTGGATGCTCCTGCATGTGACTCTGCCACTGACCTCCCCTAAGTGTTGATGCCAATAAAATCTGATCGCATGAATATTTGAGACCTGTCAGTGTAGAAAGCTCTGTGTGTGACTGAAGTAAAAGAGTTCAGTAGTAATGGCATTCGTGTGGACATATTTTTTCTCCCCCACAGCAGTTCTACTCTTCAGTATCTCATTTCAGGGCTGTAGAATGTTCTTTCTCAAAAAAAAAAAAAACACCCCAACTTAATTTTAAGTGTCTATAAGTTTTCTATTCGTAAATAAATGTCTAGAGGAATAACATTAATCCTTTTCATCTCCTAACTTTTTCTTGAGACTAGACTGACAGAGAGGAGAATGGCACGGAGCACAAGTAAATATTAGCAGAGGAATTAGTTGTTGTTTCCAGTTGGAAGAGGAGGAGCAGCACCCACTGTCAGCACAGAGACATACAATTATTTCCTCCCTCATTGTGTGAAATACAAAAAGAACAGAGGTTATTGAAAAGGTGAGAGAGAATAGGAGAAAAGGAGGGAGGAGCTCCTTTGAAACAGATCATAAATACAAACCTTTGGCTAATAAATGGGTTTTTCTCAGTCAATAGGAGTTTTATCATTGGAATTCTATGGGAACAAATGCATTTTGGCTGAAGTACAGTTACAGGCTTCCCTGGCATTCACTCACTTCAGAGCAGCAGAGATAACTGCTCCCAAAGTTATGCAAGGAGAACTTCCAAAATCTGGCACATTGTTCACTCTCTTTCTACTGCTGGTGCAACTCCTGCAGGTCAAACTGGGACATGAGGGATGTTCTCCATGCAGGCTGGGAATGCTCCCTTGGAGAAAGAGCTTTTCTAGCCCTGCCTCCTTGAATTGTTTCACAAATGGGGTTCCTGAGTGTGTTGCTGGTGCTTATTACCTTTCTATATTATAGTCTGGACTTGGTAAGACAGCTTTTGTATTCAAATTTAGATGAAAATGGTAATTTTAGTTCTATGTAGCTAAAACTGTTATGCTGGGGAGGGAGAAAGGGAGTGCTGCTCAGAAGGAACAGGGGCTAATTTTACCAAGACAAGAACTGTCTCACTCCAGGTAAAATGAGCTTTGATGTGGGTTACAGCAGGACTGGTTCTTCACATTTAAATAAATAAAATCTCTGGACATCCCCTCATATCTGTAAAAGTGACCACATGCTGAGGATCTCCTGTGGGTTTAATCTTAGGGGAGCCTGATTTTTAAGCTTTTAAACATTTTTAACATTTTTTTCAGGCTGATTTTTGTGGTGTTCACTCTAACTGGGAAAGACATGAGAAACCCTCAGTCATGTTTATTTTCAGTCCATCAAAAGTTCTTCCTGACCAATTCTGTCTTTTCTTTACATCAGTTCCTTGCAGTGTAGATGCTCCTTACTAAGGGAAGGGCTGAAGGCAGATTTGAGCTAAAGCTTTGAATTTTGGAAGGACAGCTGCCAGGCAGAAGTGCTTATAGAGGATATCAGGCAAGTACACAGAATTCCCCAGTGGAATGATGCAGAATCATAAATTCCAAATCAAATTCCCACAATTGCCTGAGTGGGCACATAGGAGAACCAGCAGGAACAGAAATGCAAACACTTGTGATTTCACTTGCTGCTCTCCCAGACCTTACAAATGCAAAATAACCTTTTCATTTTTCTTGAAAATGAAGAATTACCAGGTTTACAACAACATGAATAGATTTATTTCCATAGTTTTCAGTAGTAATAATATCTCAAGTATTGTTGCCAGTTAATAGGTAGATGAACACTGTTCCCTTATGGTTTTTACTCCAGATTTTATAAAATGTTCCTTTCAAAGATGCTACTGCTTTTCCACATCAAAACTAGCAAAATTATTTTCTTTTTTAGGCTTTTTTTTTTTTTTTTTTTTGGGTAGGGGGAATTTGTCAGTTGTAGCACATCTATGAGCTTAGGTGTGTAGTCCTAAATTTAAAACTGCTTTGTGTTGGAGGCTCTATCAGCAAATAACTCACTGAAACTTCTCTAATTGTGCTGATTAAGTGGCCCGTGGTGTGACACTGCTGAGACCCTGCTGGGATGCAGCTGGAGCTGAAGCCTGAGATGCAGTTGTGGGATGGGATCATCTTCTCTTCCTTGCACACATCCTGGAGTCCAGGTGGGAATGCTTTTCAGAGCTGCAGTTGGAAAGGTTTTCCCTAAGAATCCCTTCATTCGTGGTGCTGCTGCTGAAGATTGATTTATTTGACTGCTAAGATCCCACTTAGATGTGACCTTGAGCACCTGAGGGATTTTGTAGAGTCTGTATTCAACCAAAATTTGTCATGTTGTGTGAATTAGAATGGGTTTGCCGCTGTTCCAAACACGAATTTTCACTTTCCTTCCACAAGCCTTGATAGTGGCAGAGTAAACTTTGGTGTCTGTCTGGGAACCAAGGACATGAGACTCCTCAAAGGAATAAGATCTTGGTGTTACACCAGAGACAAACAAACCCAAACTTAGTCAAGGCTCTTCTGGCTAATTTTAATTTGTCAGTGGTGGACAAAAGAAGAAACCACAAGATGTCACTCTATCCTAAGGAGCTGAGAAGGACTTTCCTTCTGACAGGAATCCTGTGGGAGTGATGCAAAGCTGCATATCCTGAACAGGGCTCGAGCACAGGTAGAGCTCAGCACAGTCAGTGAGAGATGCTGAGTTTGGAGCACTGTTAGCCCCAGGTTCCTGGGATTCACAATCACAACAAACCCCACATACCTGCTTTGTGTTGGAAACATCACTTTGATCCTTGCTGAGGGATGGCTGGAGGAAGTTCATTGCTCCCAGGGGAGTTTTTGTCCTGCATGAAGCCTCGTGTGCCTGGTGTAGGCTGAAATACCAGAAATGTGTTGTTCTTTAACCTGGCTCCATGAACAGCCCTGGAGCTGTTCTGGGGTTATTTCAGTCACTGCTGCAGCAGGACACAGAATTTCTTTTCTACAAGAGAGAAATAGCTGGGGTTGAGTCATTGATGTGCTGGCCCTATTCTGCTGTTCTCTTTCCATTGCCTCTCAAATTTCCCCCTCCCTCTCTGCATTACACAGTCGCTGGAATTCCTGCACGAGCAGATTCCCAGCGTGTTCTCCCCTGGCACAGTGAGGTGCCACCACTGTCAGGGGTCCTCCCTTCTTGGGAAGGAGGCAATATTGTTCCTATAAGGATTTTCTTAAAATAACCACAAGGCCTACTCCAAAAGTGGTGTTTACAAGCTCGTTCTTGAGTTGTTTCTGTCCATTTTATTGGGCAATCCTTGCTGTTGTCCCTGCAGTGGAAAATCAGAGTACATGAATTAGAAAGAGGTGGATGAGCTACCCCCAAACCTTAGGGTGGGAGGAAAGCCTGAGTAACTCAGATTATACCAACCAGAAGTGAATTTACTTCCCTCATGAGCTGCTCTGCATCTCCTGGCACAGCTGGGGGGAACTGTGGATTAATTTAGCTTAGAGAACTATCTGGAGTTCCCAAGGGGTTTGGATCAAGCTGCTGAAGTTTTGGGGGTCCAGACAGAGGGAAGGTTTGGGCTGCTCACTGGGACCTCTGTTAACTGCTTCAGCAGCTTCTTGGGCTTCCAGCTGGGCTGGCTAAGGGCTGTGAGACACAGTTCCACATGAGAAACCATCCTCAATGCACATCGTTGGTACTTTGAGACTCATTAACGCTCTGTAGCTGTCACCCCCCTCCACAAGGGCTTCTCAAATGACATTCTTTTTATACAGCACTGCCTTCCAACAGCATCCACAGGAAGATTTTTTCATTTTCCAGCACTAATTAGAAGCCCAAGTCATGGGCCAGTTGCTGTAGGCGTTAGGCAAACTGAATGAAAAGATAGGCAGAAATAAGGGATTAAAATGCAGCTGGAATTGCAGTTTATAGACAATAGCAGAGTGCAATAGTCAGGGCAGAGAGGCTGATGAAGGATTTCAGGCTCATTCGGCCACTCTGGCAGGCAGGTAATGGAGAAGGGTGGAAAAGATAAATGTGTGAGCCCAGATACAGATATTGATTGTCAAATTCTAGGTCTACTAGGAGCTGGCTGAGGAAAGTATTGGAATTGTTCCTGCAGCTCAGGAATTGAGCCCATTCCCTGGGTTTTTATCTTTTCAGCCACACTGAATCACAATAGGAATGATGTCTGAGATATGACCCAGGCTTTTCTGATAACGAGTTGTTTTACTGTCTCTCTCATAAACACACATCCTCCCTGTGGAAGAGTGATCTTTTTGGACAAACTGTGGGGAAATTCCAACAGAAAAACGATTCTGTGTTTGTGTGGAAGTGCTTTTAAGTAAGGAAGGGGAAAGATACAGAGGAAATCTGGATTGTGTCTAAATCATGTCTGTAATGTTCTCATTAAGGGATTGGAATTGCCCATGGAAAAAGATGAGTTTCAGCCATTCCCTCTAATGCTACCAAAAGAGTTTGAACCCAGTCATAATTTTTATTCTATTTACAAGTATTTGTTAAAAGTCATGTTTTAAACACAACCTGGAATCCTTGCAGGTGGTAGTGGGGTCATAGCAGGGCCTGAGCAGAGTGAATGAAATATGTTAAAACACAATAAGAAATAAAAGATATCAGGAAGTCTCTCTTTCCCTGAGACCTGTAAGGATCATGCTCTGGCCAATGCCAAATCTCACTGGTCACCAACAGGGTTACACAAAAAGCCTGTTTATTCGAGGCTTTTGTCATTGGCAGTGTATTTTGTAAGTTCATGTAAGTAAAGGCAACAGCCAAAAAGTCAGCATAGCTTGACACAGGAATAATAACATTTCTGAAGTTTATTACAAGACAAATACTGGTCTCAAAATTCTTTGGCTGTGCTGGGAAATGTTCTCCTTGGGTCAGGCTGCAGCATGGAATCAGCAGTGTGTAGTGACAGGCTGTCATTTTCCAGGAGCAGGACCGTGTAAAGCTCTCCTGCCAACTCCAAACCAAGGAGATGTCTTCATCAGCTGAGCTGCTTTTGGCAGGGCACTTGGAACGAGTTGAGCTTCAAGGTCTCTTCCAACCCAAACCATTCTGTGATTCTGTGATTCTATTAAAGCCCTCAGCAAAATCCTGAGAGGTAAAAGAGGCCTGTTCTGCTGCTGCTGCTGCCTGATTTACATCTGTCTCCCCTGATTTTTCCTTCACAGAATTTTCTCCTTGGTCAATACAAAACGAAAATCAGAGACAGGGTGCTCCAGTTTATAAGTTCAGTTCAGATTTTTTGATTAGAAATCATTTGTGAATCATCCCAATACTTCTGAGCCAGTCTTACTGCTGCAGTGTCATGGGGAGCAAGGTGAGACAGGCTGATAGGAGTGATTTTAATCCATTCATTTTCCAGTGTCATTCCACATTTAATGTGTGTGCACCTATAGATGAAATTGTTATGAGCTGGTGATGTCTTAATTACGGAGCTTTTGAATCTTAACACAAGTGGGACAGTTTGGAACCAGCCTCGTGTCAGCCTTGCAGAAGGCAGGGATGTCACCAGCTCTGATGAGCACAGCCAGGCACATCATCCTGAGGGAGAAATGCAGTTGGATCCGGACAGAAATTAGGGAATGTCTAGTTCCATAACCTCTAATGCTTAAATCAAGCAGACAATCTTGTAGTGTCCAAAGAACTCAGAGCAAAGAGCATCATCAGAAAGAACTACATTGTCATGTGCAGCCTGTTCCAAATCCCTTTGTGGTCCATCATGGGAAGATTGTCATTGCTTCCAGTCAGTTCTGGACCCTGTGCAGGTTTCTCTCAGGCCATGCCCTGAAGCCTGAGTTCAAAGAACTGAGTGGGAACTGACAAACCTGGGATTTTTTATGATTAGAAAAACTCAATTTTTTCCCAATTTGCAGAAATTAGTTTAGGGCACTTGCCTGAAAATATGAAATGGGCTTCTAATCACAGTGTTTCTGCAGAAAAGAAGGTGAAGACTGTAAATACACAAGGTGTAGAATTTAGAAAACTGCATTGTGTCTGTGTACACATGCACTCATTAAATGTGGATGTATCATGGGAACCACAAATCCTGTTGTTATTTTGCTATTAAAAGTAAGCAAAACCCAAGCTATTATTGCATGAAACCATGAGATAATGCAGTACAAAATAATGAAGCCACTCTACGCCTCTTTGTTTAGAGGCTGGAGGACTTCTCCTTGCTGCAGGATGCCTGTAAGGGAATTAAAAAGGTTGTTTCCCCCTCCCTTTCTCAGTCACTGCCTTGGCTGGGTTCCTCTCTTTCAGTGCCCCAAGTTAAATGATGAATTCTGGCCTCTTGAAACTGATGGCAGCATATTCCTCTGCCTGCACCCATCACACAGGGAATCCACAAAGTCAACAGGAGCAGCCAGAGGGAGGCAGAGGGCCCTGGGGAAATACAGGGATCTCAGAGTTTAACACCACGGGCAGTGGCAAAGCTCCCCAGGCACTGGTGACACCCAGGGCCCTGAGGAGGAGCCACGACCCCCACGGGAGGAGCTGGCAGAGCTCTCCTGACAGCCTGCTTTGGTATTACTCTGTATTTTCTGGGTAGAACAACTTCCTAGTAGATTTATTGGCACTGCACTAAGTATCTTGAACACAAGTTAATTCAGGCTCTCTTAGCCTTGATGACACTTGCCTAAAATATGCTTCCTCCTATGGATGACAAGAGTACAGAGATTATATTTTGATCGTTCCATGACAAGTGACTTCCAAAAAGCAACATAGAAGGCTGTTTTTCAGAAGGGCCATTAACCAGCTGGCAGCCTGTTTTCCACCCTTCATGGTAAGCATGATAATCTGAACAGCGTTCAGGAACAAGGCAGATCAAAGTCCTTGCTGTTTTCCCAGGAAACGCATCCTGATGATTCCATAGAGAAAGGTTTTCGAGTGGGAAGGTTGTTTTACATTTCTATCTCCCTCAGTGCTGCAAAGCCTGGCTTATTTTTTAGGGTTTCTCTACAAAGCTTTATTTTTTACTAGAGCTTGGGGAGTATTAATTTTGCAAGTGTGTTCACGTTCAGCACAGACATCTGAAGACACCATCTGATAAACCAAGGGGTATCTGTGACAGCCTTGTGCTTTTGTGTGTCACAGCACTGGTGACTTCAGCTGCTGTAACACTATCTAAACCTGCACAGACACAGCAGCTAAGACTCATTCCTGCCCAACACAGCTGGCAGAGCAGATAAAATCACTATTTATTCCAGTTCTCAATCTCAGAACTTAACCAGCACCTTGCTGTTAAATTCTTTCTTCAGTGGGGCAAAGGGAAATGCTCTTTATCCAGCTGGTCACATCTGAGATCCCAAGGGAGGTGATGGCTCAGCCTCTGCTGTGAGGATGGCTCCATCCTGTCCTTCCCCAGCCCCTGCAATCCCTGACTGGAATTTGGTTCAATCCAGGGGTTTGGAAGGAGGCTGGGCACTGCAGAGGGAAGGGAGGTGGATGTGGGGTTTTACCCTGGGGTGCAGCTGGGGCAGTGCCAGGGCTCAGAACTGGGCTCTGCCCCTTTGGCTGCATCCCAGGCCACTCATTGCACAGAAAAGAGCAGGGAAAACAGAGGGTGACCCAGCAGGGAGCAGAGAGGTGGCCAGCAGGGACACTGGTGGGGTGCCCTGGAGGCAGGAATGGGAGCACCCCACAGCTCTGGCTCTGGGCTGAGGTCCCTGCTCTCCTGTGCTCCCGTGGTGTCTCTCTCATGCTGCAGATGGGAACAATATGATGCTGTAAATTGCTGCCTGTAAAACAAGATTGAGGCTGATGTGCACAACAGGCCGTGCCCCAAACTGCTGGGCAAATCACCCAGTGGCCTGCTTGGGCCAAAGTGCCAATGGGTTTATGTGGCAGGAAAATCCAGTGAAAAACCAGAGCATTTCAGAACAAGCTGACAAATCTGCAGCGTTTGGGAGCAGCAGCTGATGCTCCCTCAGAGATGTAACACGATTCCTATAATCACAGAAATATATTTAATTTTGTTTATTTAAACCAGCCCGTGTTTTGCTGGGAGCATTAATCATCTGGTGTCACACAAGGGAGTACTAAATGTCACCCTTTGAGTCACATCCCCAGCGACACTGTTAGCAATGCTCTGGCTGTATTCCACAGCTGGAGAAAAAAGGGCTTCATGCCTTGCTGGCTGTAGAGCAAACACGCTCTTGCAGCTTCATTTTGTATTCAGCAGCTCTCCAAAACAGTGAAGGCAGCATGAAAAATGAGGAGGAACACGACTGAAGCTCAGCTGCTGATCTTTCACAACTCAACTGCAAAAAATATGAGGTCTGAAAGGAGACTTTAAAGTACAGGTATCAGCAGAAATGTTAAACTGCCTTAATCAAGACAGGAACACCTGGTCACTCAGTCATTTAATAAATGAAAACAGGGCTCTCTTCTTCCCCCAGTGTGAGGCAAAAAGAAAATTGTAATTTCCCAACTGGGAATACAGCATGGAGCTGGCAGCAAAGAGAAGCAGCTGAAAGATGGTGTAGTTAATGGTTGAGACTGGTTCAGTGACCTGGCAGGCCTGTGCCTGGAGAATATTGGGCCATAAAGAAGTTTAACAGCACCTTCATGGCCCCTTTAGGCTAGCACTGGCTTTGAGCCTCTTTGAAGTCCAAAGATCGGGATGGATGTGAAGTGAATGGGGTTTAATCCTTCTGATTTTCCCTTAAAGAAAAGCTGCTTCTCCTATCACCCCATCTCTGTAAAGTAAAAACGTGAGGTGGGGAATGAACCTCTGAACAACACAGACCTGGCTGCAGAGGGGATTTTGGCTGAAAAGAGCTGAAGCAGAGCGAGGCACTGGATGGAGTTACTCCACTTCCAGCCCGGTTTGCCTTCACTGGGCCCTGACTGAAACAGCCATTGGCAGGAAAACCTGATGCATATGGATGGAGCCCTGCCCTTATCAGGGATTACAAACCGGGCTCTGGGAAGTCCCAGCAGCAGCTCTGGTGTCCTGCAGAGCCAGAACTTGTGTGAAAAGCCAGTGGTGTGGAGATAAGGGCGAGGTAATGCATTCAGATAAAGATGCTTTAAGGTCTTCTTGTCTTTGGAATGGATCCGAGTCCAGAATCCCTTCTCCACTGAAGTCAGTAGAGCTGATTTAAAACAGATATTTATAGCTGTGCCTTGTGAATGTAAAATGCTTGTTGCTGAGAAATCCCCTGCTTAGCAAGTGCAGCTCCTGAGCTGCGGGACAAAGTGGTGGAAAATCCAGGAAAGGTTCAGGAGGCACAGCAGGGCTGGCAGGAGAAGGGCGTGTAGCCCTCAGGACACAACGATGTGATACAGCAAACGCAGCCTCTGCCTTTGAGCAGGAACACGTTTTCATTACATTTAATTTCTTCTGGCAGGCCGTGCCAGCTCCCAACTTTAAATGCAGGAGTTGTGGACAGCTCCAGCGTGTCTGTCTCCTGCCTGTTAAAGAAGCACCAGAGAGAAGCAAGGCTCATTCTTTTTTTATGTAACACAAGGCTGCCATTTGCTCCAAATGAAAGCAGGTGGGAGCAAATTATTTGGATTTCCTGACAAAAGCTGCACGAACACAACACCTTTATTAAAAACAGTTGATTCTTCTCATAATGCTGCTCTCCTCTTTTCCCCATGATCACAGGAGGCCCTGCTTTCTGCTTTCAGCTGGAGAACATCTTTATTATCCTTGCAGACAGTGAATAACAAGGCATTCATTTGAACTTAATTTTTTTTGGCAATAAGAGTCGGGGAAAGAATAGGGATAAAAATATTGGAGATGTCAGGAACAAGTTCTGCCTGTAAATACACGTTCAGAGTTCTCAGTTCCTTCTTTGATTGGAATGGGGACAGGCAGCTCTGAATTTTAAACAAGTGCATTATGTTTGTCATTCAACTGCATTGTTTCTCCATGTTTTCCTGTCCTTTCCCTCCTTTCTCAGCTCATGGGTAGTTTTTACCACCTTGGCTTAGCAATCCAATTATTTTCCCATCTCATACTTAAAGAGATTATGTCTATTTGTCTCAAATATCTCATATATGACAACCTGGCAAAGCAACTTTAATAAAGAAGTGCTCTGGTGACTCCCAAGTATTCCCAGATTTGCAGGATCTAATTTTCAGGAAGGCAGGGGTTTGATGGATGAAATGAACGAATTTTTTCAATATATTTCAGGTAATCAATCCCAAAAAAAAAAAAAAAAAAAAAAAGAAAAAAAAAACTTTTGTGGNAAAAAAAAAAAAGGAAACATAAATCTTTAGCAGCTGGCAGCAGTTTCATAAATAAATACAAAAAAATGATGGAAGTGAGGGAGGAGAATAACCAGAGATGCTGCTTCCAACACAGGGGAAAAGGAGGCTGACTAGGCTGCAACAGGAAATTGTCTATCAAAATGAATTTAGAATGATTTTCACATGATTAAAATTACCTGATGAGACTTACGTTTGATAAATTAGGAAGTACTTAATGAATCTTGTATTCCCTTGGGAATTATTAACAATTAACTGGTGAGAAGATGGAACATGAGGTTCATGATAAAGATGTGGATGGAGGAAACGAGACTGCCCTCACACTGGAGGTTTCCTCTCTGGCTGCTTCCATCAAATGCCTGATTTGTTTGTTTTGGCAGCTCCGGGTAAGAAGTTTTAAATTTTGAGGATTAGACAGGAATGGCAGCTGGGGAAGTGGAGAGTGACAGAAGCTCATGGAAATGGATGCAGTTTGTCACTGAGCTCCACACCAGGACCTGAGCGAGGCTCAGCCTCTCGGGAGGGCTCTGCCAGGTCCCTGGAGGTGCCTCGGGGTTTTTCCACATCCACACACGACTTTGGTTCTGCTCCAGCTGAATTCCACTCCTGAGGGCTACAAGGTTAATTGTGATCCCATGTGTATCTCTGGGTTAGGGATGCAATGACTTCATTCAATATAAAAGCCATGTTTTAAGGTAAAAGGGAAAATATACCTCCTGTCAGTGAGGTATGTAATGGGAGAAATCATCAATCAGGGGTGTTGTGTGCCACCAGCTCCACTTGGGACACAATTATGTTTTCTCTTTCAGACAGGCAAATGAAGAGACAGTGAGTTATGTCCATTATTTCTTTTGAAAAGAAAGTTTTGAGAGAAAAAAATCTTGAAATGCTACTTATTTGTGGTCTTTCCTCAGTGTCAGAAAAAGTCTAATTCATCCAGAAATTGTTGACCTTCATTTTGTTAGAAAAGACAGATTTGATACTGGAATAGGCCTCTCCTAAACCAAATAAAAATGCCATTCTTCATTCCATAAACATCTTTTCTTATAGCTTCATCCAAAGAGTATTAAATCAAGGAAAGGCTCAATCTTCAGTGCCAGACATTGTCATTATGACTTGAAAGCCCTTTTTTTTTTCCAGAAGAGAGAACCAAATTTCAGTCCTTGTTGCTTGGTTACAGCCCCTCCAACCCTCTTGGAATCCATGGGTTTGTAACACCTTAGCAAAGCAGCCATATACAGTTTTCACTTCAATTATTTATGCAGCTAGTTGTTGATTCCTTTTTGTCTGGTGACCCCAATGAAATCATTCACTCACTCTGCTCTCCTCCTGTCCAAGGCTTTATTCTGTTGTCCTTGGCTTTTCCCTGGGAATGCTCTCCAGGTCCTACCAGTGGGAGTCAAATACTCTCCTGGAATCCTGAATGGGCAGGACAAAAAGGGATGTGTTGCCTGGGTAACTCAGCAAAATAACCAGTTAGACTGTGTGAGTGTGCCTGCTCATGTGCGAGGCACAGATGAGCATCNTAACTCAGCAAAATAACCAGTTAGTCTGTGTGAGTGTGCGAGGCACAGATGAGCATTTGGGCACTAAAAGTGTGTTTCTTTTCCAGGGCCATGCACATCAGGCCTCTGAAATATCCCAGGAAATTCTCTCTTTCTAACTGACTCATCCAACATGAATGCCCTGGATTCCTGGATATGGTCAAACCAGGTAAGATCAATAAAAGTTAACTTTCTGCTGGTGCTGAAGTGTTGTTAAATTTATAGGTCTGATTTTACTGGTGATATCGACCTAATGGTTTGGTATCACCAACATGTATTAAGTTAACACCAAAAAAAAGGATTTTACATAAAGAACATAAAATTACACCAACAAACTGATTTATCCCTGAATCAGAAAAATGTTTGAGTAGACAAATGTCTTTTAAGTGTTCTTTAACAACAATTAACAAAATGTCTGCTCAGAAACTCAGCCAGTAAATGCAGACTTTAAAGCCAGACTGTTCATCCAGCCTGGTCTTAACGAAGTCAGTGGCTGGGAATCCTGTGGGAATGCTGACCCTGGGCACAGGAACGGAATTTCTGCTACCACAGTGCCAGGATTTCATGGTCTGAGCATCTCAGTTATTTCTGTATAAAAGAAGGAGGGATAATACTATTTCCTTTCTTCCTACTCTTTGTCTGTCTGCTCTGTTCAATTAAAGCACAAACTCTCTGGAGCAAACTCTGTTTTCCTGCCTTTCTGTGGTGCCCAGAACAACAGGGCCTCTGGTGGCCTACAGCAGTGAGAATAATTGGGACTGTTTCTGTCATTAATCAGACCTAGGATAAGCCAGATTCTGCCCAGTTCCTACATATTCCATGGACATGCAGGAACAGGGTCGAACACAGATGTGAGAGACACAGGGTTGAGACTGATGCCCACCCTGCATTTACCCAATTCAAAGACAAAATTACTGGTCAAAACTGGATAAAGTGGGAAAACTGTTTCTTTCTTGCAGAGCTGGGACAAGCTGCTGAATTTCTTGTCAGAAGCACATTTTTATGGGCAGGTTGTAAAGATCTGAAAAGTGGTGTTTATAATGGAAAGGCCGACACCATGTAAAATATGTCGTTCCTCTGAAATAGCACAGAGATAATTTTTCATGGGCTTTATGAGGAATGCATTTGCCATAAAAGATCTGAAGCCCATTAGGCTGTGATGGGGACCAATACCTTTCATTTTACAGACAGAGGAAAAATGGTAAGTAGAAAGGCCCCAAATTACAGTCTTGTTTGATTTAGATATTAATTTCTTTATTCTTAGCAGAGAAATGATACGCTCAAGTGACCTGATGAATCTCTTAATACCCCGTCCTCGCCCACCCTGTAATAAACTCAGTTCTTAGCACATAAAGTTTTAATGAAACCTGTGTGGGATGACTACCTTGTTAAATTTCTCATAACGACCTGTCAATTCAACATTTGGAACCACAAAATGCCTTTGCATGGAGCTGAAATTCTCTAATTACCATTATTCCCCTCGACTTTACTGGCACAGTGAAATTTGCCAGCAGAATTTCTAAGAGAAGGTTTTGGAGCCTTCGGCCACCGCTGGGGAAAGCAGAGACTTTTCTGTACAGAAAGATCTTATAATGGTCAGCCTTTGTAATGGCCAAAGAGAAGAGAAAAGAGAAATGTGAAGGAAAAGGAGGATAAGCTGAAAGGCAGAAGTCTAAACCACAGAGGTTTTGACAATATGACATTTCCAATTGAATATCCCCAGGCAGAGGGGATTGTGTATTTTTTCCACATTGATTTTGATCTATTTATCCCCTCTTTTTTCAGTACAGAGCCCAGGAGCTCAAGTGAGGAAGGAGCTGTGCCTGTGGTGTGGGAGTTGCAGATCAATAGGGCACGATTTACAGCTCCTTTATAACTTTCCACTAAAACCTGGGTCCCATCTCTACTGGTGGAGTTTAAAAGCCATCTGTGAACTTCAGCAGGGACCAGCCAGTGCCCATAGCCATACTGGGCTGCTGCAATTCCACCCTGGAACCCTGCCAGCATCTGCACTTTGTCTGGGTGAACCAAACAAAAATCCCTCAAACTCGTTTCGAAGGGAATAACTCACTGGGCTGATTCTCAGAACCTGCAGCTTTAATGTTTTAAGAAAAATATAACATAAAAACAGACACAAACCTGACCTGTTGGTTCCCACCAAGAGAAGAATCTCTTGTTTTCATTCTCAGCTGCAAACTCGAAGAAGGAAGCCTGGAAGATTTTCCTAAAATGGCTGAACACGTTCAAATGAGGCCGGAACACCCAACAGAGCGAAGATGTGCTCAGAAAGAACTTTCCTGAACATTACATAAAATGTGAGCCTCTTTAAGTATTTTCTTTTCATCCAAACTTCTTGAATCAATTAATATGGCATTTAACGAGCCATCAGTGAAGCAGGACAGCTTTTAGGCAATGAAAATATGGACTTCAAGTGGACAAAACCGTGAGAGCAGCTGGTGAAAGGGAAGTGGCAGGAGCGAGCAGACCAGAGATTCAGCAGGATGATCACATATCTTGCTACAGCTATCACCAACCTATCTTTAGGCACCCTCTGGAAAAACAGCTCACTGATACCAGCTCGATCAGGCCAGGAATTTGTTTGATGTGCTTAAGAGATTGGTAACAATAGCTCCTAACGTGACTGCGTTGCGAGGTGACAGCGTTTCCTTGGAGACAGTGGATCCATCCAGCCCCGCCAGGATCCCGGCAGGTTCCCCCTCTCCAGAGGCCACAGGACTCCCTCCCATGCAGGGGCAGAGATGGGAAATCAGCTCTGCTGTAGACAAATAGCCTTGTGCAAGATGTGAGGATTTCATGCAGCAGCGAGATGTCTGAAAGGTAGGAGGGTGCAAGGAGACACGGACCTGCAGGCATTGCACAGCTGGCTCGACATGCTTTGACAACAAAGATAGAGTTACAGGATTGAGTGTCTTTTTAAAATGTACCAGCCTGTATTGCTAACGGAGATTGCTGTGCAGAGAAAAGAGGGATTCAAACGGGGTTGTTTTTCTTGGTGTCGTTGCCTGATCGCTGAAAGACAAAAGCTGTCCCAACAAAAATGTTGAGTTTGTTGTGAAAATGTGGGAAAGGCACAC
The DNA here is from genome assembly GCA_013397915.1 of Daphoenositta chrysoptera. Classification (NCBI taxonomy): domain Eukaryota; kingdom Metazoa; phylum Chordata; class Aves; order Passeriformes; genus Daphoenositta; species Daphoenositta chrysoptera. Next base: position 157,855 of record VZRO01006324.1, on the reverse strand, counting down.
GGATTGAGATGTGGGGTTTGGATCGGTGCGAGTTGGATCCATGAGGAGAATGTTAGTTAATATGCTAGGAATGTATCATTATGGTGATAGGACCTAATTAAGTTAATTATGTCTTTGGGGGGGCAGTTTTATGAAGCATAAAGCAAGATAATTGATGCTACAGCTATCAGCAAGGATGCTTTGTAGCCATAACTTACAGGTGTGTTTGTCACTAAATTACACTCAAAAGAACTGCTTCAAAATGTTGCATAATGTCTCATAAAACTCCTATAAAAATAATTGAAAGGTAATAGAGCATGCAAACACTATGTCCATATCTTCTGCTATCCTAAGTTCAGAGAGTTCTCATAAGAAATGTTTGCATACATGCAAAGCTGCTCTGGAGCAGTAAATTGTGTGCATTTGAAATGAAGCACAGCCCCAGTTCTGAGTTTGCCATCTTTTAAATATTTCCACAAATTGTGTTGCTAAGTTAACCCTGAAGTTAATTTATGTGGATGGCTTTGGCATTTGCCATTGACTGGGACAACAGAAATAATTGGGAGTTTGGAACCTGGGAGCAAACAGTTATTTGTGCAAGTGGTTTGGGCAGGTCCAGAAGCAGCTCTGACTTAGTGATGAAAAATCTTTGCTTTGGGAGGATTTATTGCTCTTTTCTTAGTTTCTTTGATTTGGAAATTTCTTTCAGTTTCTGAAAGATGATTTTAAACCACATTTGATTTGGTTCCTTTAGAATGGTCCATGTTTTTCACTTCCATAGTAACAGGACTGAATGAACTTTGCTGCTAAATCAGAATCTCACCACTGAGATCAACCACACCAGAGCAGGGGCCTTTCCATCAGATGTGGGCTGTGATTTGGTGGGATGTAGCAAGCACCACAGGAGTTCTGACTCTGGATATGTGAAGAGTTAGTATAAATAGCCCTACTACTTGTTCCCAAACCTTTTATCCAGGATATTTCAGATCTACAGGAAGAGCTGTGAAAGCTAAGCCTGCTCGGGGATGCTGATTCCTGAAGAGCAGCTGGGGATTAGACTATGAGAAGCTAGACCAGACTCCAAAACTGCTCAAAAGGCTGGGACAAAAGGCCTTTTAAATCCCAAATGCAAGAGTTTGTTTAAAACCTCCTTTATCTTTGCTCCTCTTTAAGTGAGCTTCCCATTTTCTGTGTAGCAGAGCTAAACCTGTGCTGTAGAGTCTCAGATGTTTGTTTGTCGAGGCTCCTGTTTTATCAGGAGAAAGGAGATTTTTGGCTGACAATCCTTTTTTAACAGCCAAATATCTAAAATATACACAGGAGGGATTTTTCACTCTCTTTCTCACTCAATATCTTTCACTGGTGTAGTTTCAGAAAAAGCTCAGCTTTAGCTCTTCAAAGTCTTTTGTGGGCTTTTAATGTATCCTGCACTTAAAGGCAGCTGGACTCAAATTCTTGCACTGCAGTCAGGAAACTTGGAGCACTCTGGGCTCCATGGAAATGTGGCCAAGGTGTCAGTGAGAGGAGATCATTCCACAGCTGACACTGACATCTTGATAAGGTGGGACTTTGATCACGGAGCTCAGCAGTGCATGATTTTCCAAGGTATGGCCTGATATCTCCTCAGTCATGTTCTGAAAAATGCAGGAGCTGTTCTGTTCTCATTCCTGACAGTTTGCAAAACACTTCAGACACTGAATTCCTCGTTGGGACTGCCACTGAGGAGAATACATAAAATACAAGGGGTTAGCTATGAGTGCTTCCAGTTACCCCAGAGTCTGTGCTCCCTCCTGTCAGCTCACATGGAGCACTCCAGACTTCAAGGTGCCTGCAAAGAATTGTCTGGTACAATTTTGTGGGGTTTTCTTTAATTATTGAGATGAAAGAAATGTTGTACCTGGATTTGGTGTCAGTGGCAAAGCTATAGCCATGGTAGGACCTGGACTGAGGGCCAGCCTCAGAAATTAGAAGCTGGTCACACACAAGATTTTTTCCCCCCATTACCTTCTGAAGTTTCCTTTCCAAACCTCTATTATAGAATTCTTAATATATAGTCAAGCACCTCTGCTTAAAAGACATCATAAATACTCCCCCAAGCCCCCCAAAAAGAGGGAGAATGGAGGAATGCAATTGCCACAGAGGGTTTCCATTAGTGAAATTAATTCTTCTCTCATAAGAATTTAGGTCCGTGATTTATGATAACCACCAATTTCTCACTGCAGGCGAACTGAGAGGAAATGACTCAGCCTGGACAGACATCATGAATCTAATTTTTTTCCCCTTAATGCTTGACATAATCTAGTGTGCTGCTCCCAGAGGTGTCATTGGAGATTCATATCCAGCCGAAGGGCCTCACAATCAAGGCAGGAAATTTTCTTCCTTTCATGTATTGTGTGATCTGTAATTGCCTGGAATTGCATCCTGCCTCACTCGTTGCCAGTCCTTTTGCATCAATTTTGCAGCAAAATAGGAAGGTAAACAAAGCAAGGGAGAGAAAAGCTGTGTGGCACTTGTTCCTCCAGAAAAATCTTCTGTGACATAATGTGGGGGTCCAGCTGGTGCTTATTAAACTCAGGCAGTTTTGAGATGAAAGATGTTTCTTTCTGTCACTCTTTCCCGTGGAAATCTCACTACCCACCTGACTGGGGAAGTCGTATCCATCACACTTTTTTCTTCTGGAACTTTATGTTTTATTTGCCATCACTGATAGAGAATTCTGTGAGTGGGTTTTCTGCCAGATCAGAATAGATATCATGGTAAATGGTTCAGCTAAAATGTTTTATCCCACATTTCCAGGGACTGGGAGTGTGTATTCCTGTCTCAGCAGAGGAGGTAGTATCTAGCTGAGAGGAAGGCAGGTTTTGAAAAGTCTTGCAGTTATAAATAGTCATTTGAATACATCCTAAAAGATCACTTCCAAACTGAGAAGAATAACAGATCTTTTTCTTAAACACAAAAGAATTTCTACATATTTCTTTGCTCTAAACTTATTTAACATACAAGGAGGTAGAAGCAGAACAAACACCGAGATAGGACTAAACAAGAATTCCCTACACTTTTTTATTTTCTGGGGTTTTTTTACTATTGACCCAATGTAAATCCTCTTTTCACGGTGTTGCTGTGTGTGAACTCCTGCTGCTCTGTAACACACACACCACAAGGTGCTGTTTGCCTCGAGGTGACCCCAAAAGTGTCTCACTAAATAGCTGTTATCTTCCAAAATGCTGAGCTCACTCAGCTTCCTGGAAGTCACCTACAGTTCATTGGGGCTGGTCTGATCCCATTAAAACCCCACCATAAAGCAGGAGAGGAGGAGAGCTCTGTTTGTCAGAGCTGTTTGTTTGTCAGAGCTGTTCTTGCACAGTTGCAGTGAGGTCTCCAGGACCTCCTGGCAGGATTATTTGCCAACAATCTGTATTTGTACATTTTAGCCAATGTTCTATTTAGCCTCTCTGTTACTCTCAGCATGAGACCTTCTTTGCCTTCCTCTCCAAACCATTTTAAAGCTGCATTTTTGTTCTGTATTTCTGCTCCTGACTCCAGTTGTTTTATGATGCTGACTGACAGCTGAAACTCCCTGGCAAGAGCTCCCCGAGCCTGTACAGTAAACATCAAATTACAGTGCTGGGTGCACACCCTGACTAAATTAAATCAATGTTTTCAAGTATTCCGGGGTAAATTCCTGAATTGCAGCTTCCAGACTGTGAATACTTCAGTCCCTCTGGAGCACAACTGGAGAAATTGCACCATTTGGGGTATAGAAAATGTGACTTTTGGAAGTGTTCTTAGGCAAGGGACTAACAAAGCACACGAGCACATGACTTCAGGTTGGACTTGATAACCTTGGAGGTCTTTTCCAGCACTAATGATTCTATGATTTGAACACTCTATTAACCAAAGTTCAGCTTTTCTCTGGAAAATCCCTGAGATTCCCCTAGAACATATTCAAGAGATTAAAATAAATATACTAATATTAGTAAAATAATTAATTACAACACACATAAAATGGAATAAAATAAATAACTGAGGTATCTCTTCACCCAACTGGATCCATAAAAGCAGGGCTCTCCTGGGTAGAAGGGAACACACCAGGCTGATGAACAGGTTCAGCTCAATTTTCTCCAAGACTCAGTTTTTCTAACAAACTGCCAGTAAATTCCTCTTTCTGATGTTTGGGCACATCTGTGAAAGCCTCCTGTGTGTAAGGAACTGCTCAGGTGAGAGGGAGGGGATTGCCCATGGTTTGGCCTCAGGATGTGGCTGTTGCCTCCTGGCAAGTGCTACCCCGAGCTATTCTGCATTTTCTGTAATTATGTCCTGTAATCATTAAACAAAACCAATAACGATTGCATTTCTCTGAACAGAATCTGCACTGGCTTAACATCTCCTCTCTAGTTCCTCAGGTCTGACTCCAAGCAATCAAAAGTTCTTTAAATCCCATTCCTCCTGCTGCTCCATCCTTAGTGATGCACACCCTATTCCGTGGGTTTTACCCCAAAACAGAGGAGTCCTCGGGCAGAACTGGGATTCCAGGCTACCTTCCCCAGTAAGTGTTGGGTTTTCCAGTCTGATTGCAGGTTTGTAGGAGAGAGACACTGACAAGGAGGAGCTAAGGCAGAAATCTCTTCCTCAGTTTGAAGTGGATTCTGTTTACCTCCTTTTATCTTCCAAAGCTGGGGCAGAATATAAATAATAATTCTATTCTCTGGGGTCAGCTGTGGCAGGGGGTTTGCCTCAGCCTTTGAGCTCTCTGTGCCGAACTGATGCCATGGGCAGGGGGACAATGAGCCCTGAAAAGGCTCTCTCCAATATTTGAGCCAATTTATTGGAATTAACCAGGATGAGCTGTGGCAAACTCCATTTAAGTGTGAATTCCCACAGCATTTCCCAGCTCCTGGATATGGCTCTGAATTGAGGGGTTTCTGCTGTATAAGGCCAGAAATAAGAGAAAACACAATGTCAAAACCTCAAGAGCTTTTACTGATTCTTTTATATCTTTCTTTTGCTTTTTTTTTCAGCTTCCTTCTGACTCCTTCAAGTACCTCGGCTGGTGGGACATAGAGGAGCACGGTGTTCGAGGAAATCAGCTCCACTGCCCCCGAGTGAGGGAAGGTGAAGATCAAAAACACACTTTGACATTTCAGCCCTAACTCTATTTAGTCAAACAGTACATCCTTAAAAGTTATGAGCTTAAATCCTGGAGTTTGCCATTCTTTTGAAAAGGGGCAGGATTTTATCCTATAGTGTGCGTGCTTGCTTTTTTTTAATCATTAGGAAATGATCCTTTTTAATTTCAAAAATGAGAAACAAGTGCCAGAACTGCAAATTGAAAATTTTTAGTATTAATGTGGTGCTGATTACTTCTCTCAAAAGTTCATTAACGTTTGAATGTTCAGGATGCAGTAGCCATATGCCAAACAGCCAAACAAGAAAGCAAGAGGGAAACTCAGTCCTGCAAGCAGTGGCACATATATTGAATTTTAAAACTAAATTGGCTCAATTAAAATCTACAGACACACTCAAGAATAGAGTATGAAAGATGTGTTTTAAAACCCAGTATTTGCATGTTTGGGACTAAACAGTGGAAAATTTCCAGGCTGTCCTTGCTTTAATTAGGAGTTTGAAGATGTCCATAGCTCTGAATATTTCATTAAGAGTGTAAGTCTCCAGTGTGTGTCTGTCTTAATACAAATGAGGTTTGGAGTGGGGCTCAGTCCCAGCTGCAGTTGTTGTCACTGCTCTGGAAGCTGCAAACATTTTCCTTTCTCAGCCAATCAAAGGCTAACTCGAAGGAATAAGAAGGATTTTAGGACTCAGATCCTTTTGAACAACCTTTCAGAAACAGTTTTCATCCTCAGCTGTAGCAGATCTGTCATTTACCAACCATGCACAAAATCATCACTACTCTAGATTGCTGGCTGAGTTATGGAAATGGTAGAAAAATCTTCACATTCATTTCTATCTCAAAAGCCTGGAAACTTACACACCTATAATATTATCTATATTTCTGCATTACAGAATCTTCCCAGCAATATATATCTATTCTTCCAGCAAGTGCTTAAGTGCCAGTTCTGTATCACATCCTCAACTATAAATCTTTCTCTCTGTCCAGGGCCCCCAGAAGAAGAGCTGTTTTTCAGAAAAGAAGAACATACTTTGAAAAAAAGAAAACAAGTAACTGACACAGAGAAATGGGAGAAGAGACTGCAAGAGAACTGGGAAAACTGTGCTGTAAAACTTTCTCATTAACATTTTGTACTGGAGTTGTAAAGAAGCCAAATAATGATGTGCTGGCTGCTCCCTGCATTTAATAGGTTTAAACCTGGTCTAAGGAGGGTGTCCCTGGCTATGGCAGGGAGTGGAACTGGATGGATTTTAAATTCCCTGCCAACCCAGACCATTCTGTGAGGACTCTATGAATATTTATTTCTGGCTGCTGCTCAGCACTTCGGTGCCAGATGAGTTTAGAAGCCAAACCCATAAGCCACAATCACTTGGTCCTGCTCCCTCCCCCCACACACTAAAATTCACACTTGAGAGATGGCTTCTTTCTTCTTTACTTTCAAAGAATTATGGAGTCCATCATTCTGAGGTGAATTTGGCACTTGGTACCACCAAATGCTATAAGAGCAGCAGCAAAAAATATATTCTCATTTTAACTACATCTGACTAATTCTATATTTAATGATACAGTTATTATAAAGAAAGGGGGAAAAAAAGTGATTTCTTTTATATTTCCCTTCCCAGGAGCTGAACCTTTCATTCCAGGACCTGGGTGATCTTTACCAGGTGGAAAATTTCAAAAGAATCCTCCGAAGATTAATTCGAGTGGAAAAGCTTTGGTTGGTGGACAATTCTTTGACAGACCTAAGTGCCATAAGGTTGCCAAGGTAGACAAAATGTCCCGTTTCTATTTTTATATAATATGATAGAAATCAAAATTTCACTTAGGTGACAGCTGGAGCAGGCTCTTGAGAGCTGCCAAATCTGCTCTTCCGGGGGGGATTGGATTGAGAATCCATCAGTTTATTGCTGTTCTGAGTTCAATATCCAGTGAGGAGATCAGCTGATGTCCCCTTTATTCCTGGGGAATAATTAATGAGCCTTGTCAAGTTCAGGGAGATCTGTGCCAAAAGGAGAAGTTGTTGAACACAGGAGGAATCTCTGGGAAGAGGTGGTGGAACACAACCCAAGCAGAGAGGCCAAGCATGACCATGACAATTATAAATATATTTTATTATCCATCTGTTGCTACTCTGCTATTGTGTTGTTTAGGTGTATGGAGAGCTGTAGTATTGAGGACAGGAATAATGATGCATCTATTGTACAATATAAAGAATTTAGGGAATACAAAGTGTAGGGATCTGATCTGGCAGTCCCTGATTAGGCAAAAACAGCACAAATGTAAAACCAGTGTATAAACCCCATCCCTGTTGCTGGGATTCTGTCACAGATGTGATAGTGATGCCATACACTTTGTACTTTACAGATGCAGAGAGCTAAATGTAAATAAAAACCACTTTACATCCTTCAAACAGCTGCCAAAGATCCCTCAGATTCAGCACTTATCTCTCGCTGAAAATAACATCACGACCCTAAGTGGGATATCAGACTTCAGACACACTCCACTTGAATCCCTCACACTCCAGAGGAATCCCTGTGAGTTCCAGGAAAGATACAGACAACTGTAAGTCTGACCATCTCGTGGCTAACCAAAGTGATAAACACAAAAATGTGTTTTTCAGAGAGTTTAAAAGGAATAGGATCTCAAATCCAACAAGCTTTCTAAAGAAGCTTTTCATTTTCCCATGGTATCAACCACCTGAAATGCTCCAGGAACATGGGTTAGTGAGGCATTATGTGATAAAATCCCCAAAATATTCAGAAAGTGCCTATGATGCTTTTTAATGGCATGACTGGCAGTTCTGGAACTGAACTAAGCCCATGGATCAAGTTCAGAGTGAGCAGGGCAGATAAATTAGATTCCCTTTTATTAATAGAAACTACCTATTACTCAAACTCTCTTCAGTCTCATTGTATCCCGGGTGGACTCTGCAAGGAGCCTAAATTGCATTACATGTCAGAGATGGAATCAGGAGGATGTCTTGAAAGATGGGAGCAAAAGCAGGAGAAAATAAGGTTCCCTTCATTTGATTTTCCTGGATTCCCTCCTGTCCCTGTGGCAGGGCAGTGGAAGCTGCTCTGCCTGGAGCAGCCCCTCACTGAGGGTTCTTGCAGGTTTTGGGGTGTGGTGGAGATTTAACAGAGCAGCCTCAGACACTGGAAATGGAAATTCTAATCCAAGGCATTACAATCTGAGAAAATGCAGGAGAATGTAATCTATTCTAAGTCTCACTCTCAGAAAATCTGCATGGTTGTGTGGTTTTCCCCACTTCAAACACAGCCAGGTGTTGATATTTTAAAGATAAACTTTACAGGGTGTGTCTAAGATGGGACACATCTCTTCCCATCACTTCCAGGGAGGGGGAAAAACAAAGGAGAAGTTCAAAAACAATGTTTAATGAAACCCTGTCTGAGTTCCCAGTGTGTTTTTCCTTTAATCTAGTGGGCATCCCTTTGGCAGTGTGGTGGTGATGCTGGTGCTTTCTAAAGAGAGGGAGGCAGATATCAGCATGGAAGTGAAAAAGTAAATTTTAAATGATGGATTTCACATTTTATATGCATATCAAAGGGTCCAGGAGAACAAAAGCAGAAAAACACCTTTTAACAATTCCTAATTGTGTTTCTGCTCTCAATCTGCTAGTTCTAAGGGCAATTAAATATTGGTATTATTTGGTATTACTCTGGTATTATATTCATTCTCAGTGCTGGAAGACAGATTCTTTAAGTGCTTTATTGAGTCTGAGGATATAAAAGTGGTGTAACAGAGTGAAATCTGAGAGTTTTAATTAGCTCTTTATCAGATAAATTCTGCAACAAATGAGAAATCATGATTTCCAGCAACCCAAATTCATTTTAGATATGTTTGAATCCACAGTTTCTTTTTTATCAGTGTCTGTTTTGTTCTCAACATTTCCCAAGATTATTTATCTCAATTTCTATTTTTTTCTTTTGTCTTTCTTTAAGTGTGTTCTCCAATTTGCCAAACCTGAAAATACTGGATGGTATCCCAAAACTGCCAGAGGACTGCTCACCCCCTGAAGCCAGGTTTTTTTACAGAATGTGTACAATACTCTAGCACTGGATTTATGTAGGATCACAGCTGTGCTACGACCACCTTACTTAAAAGAGACAATCAATCCTGCTTATGGAAATTCTATTTTTTTTTATTGGCCAAAGAGATATTGAAACAGAAATATAACATTTTGGAGTGCATTTGTGATACCACAGACTTCAAGTAAGTCTGGATATGGATATGTAAATAAGACATGATGTTATACTGAGTATCGTGGGTTTGGTGTATTAAAAATATTGTGTGATTTTCTCAACTAGGAGCTCTGTGTAGACAACAACTCACAATTATTGACTCCCACTGCATTTAATTAAAACATATCCAAGTTCAGACCCCAAGTTCATCATGGGAAATGACACAGGGATGAACATCCAAAGAAAAGGAAAACAAATCCCACAACTGAATAAAAGAACCCACCCATGTCCAAGTGCTCTTTAATGAGCTTTGTACATGGGGAAAGCTGAGCCACCCCAATCATTTTGACCATTAGAAATAAAAAAGTAATAATTAAAAAAGGTCTTGCTGTGAAGTTTGGTGTGGCCAGAGAGCACTGGGAGGTCAATCATGAAAAGGAAAGGAGCATTTTGATTCACTGCTGGCATTGTTTAGGGATGTCCTGGTGCTTAATTGAGGTTCCTCAAAGCAAAGCCACAGGAGGGAAAGACCTGTGGAAGCTGAAAAGGGATTTGTAAGGGCTCCCAGGATATCTGGATGCAATTATCTTTGAGAGGTACCTGTCCTTGGCTTTGATTGATTTGCTGTTCAGTTTTAGGGTTTTTTCCTAACCAGCACACAAATAGCTGTGCCACCAATGGTGCAGGGGAAGAATGACAGAGGCCTGGAAACGAAGACAATTAGGAGAATTGCCTAATTGCAGAGACATGGGTAAATTCTCTGCTGTGTCTTGGCTGCAGGGGCAGATTGGTTCAGGTGCAGGGAGGGGCAGTGAGAGCTGAGCCCTGCAGGGCTCTGCAGTGCCATGACCTGGCAGCAGAAAGGTCCCAGCAGCTCAGTTTAACATCTGTACTGCACCCAGGCAAGAGAAATCACCAGCTTGCAAAGGTTCCAGGCTCTCCCTCAGGGCTGTCCTTACCTCTCCCACAGCTTAGCAGCCAAAAGAGCTGATCAAAATGTTGCATGAACTAAATCATAAGGTTTTGGATGTACTGCAGGAGCTGGCTCAGAGGATTTTCTGTGGCTGTGAAAGGAAAAGGCAATGGAGCACTGCAAAGAGGTGTCAGTGTGATGGTCACCCTCAGGAAATATTCTTGAAATTCAGAGAAGCAGAGCAGTATTTACACTCTCACAGGGCCTGATGAGCAGATGCAGCCAGTGGAACCCACCCCAGCACTGGGAACAGCTCCAGGGGTGGGCTCAGCTCACTGTGCTGGCTGTTCCCCTGGGTGCTGGGTGTCCCCTGGGCTGGGCTGGGGGGCAGGGGTGCCTTTCCTGCCCTGTCACTGCCACCTCTTCTTCCCTCTGCTGCCCCTCGAGATCTCCCAGGAGCTGTTGCTGCTGTGTTCCCATCCTGTCTCCATCCCTCCTTGCTTCTAATACAAACTGACTTTGGAGTGAGTGAATTCTGTGTGCTGTGGGGAGAAGGCATCTCTGTGAAGCCTGTACCTGAGGAGAGCCTCCCGGGAATAACTAATGGAAATTCCTCTGCTCTGATGTATGGTAGCTGAATGTCTTCTTTCTGCAAGGACTGTGGAGCTCCCTTAGGACTGTTCTGAATTCCTCCTTCCTCCTCCAGCCTCCTTATGTTGCTTTAATTAAGTTGTAATTCATCTCTTTCTTTAAAACAAATTGTTGTCCTCATTTACTTGGAGTCCTTTAATTTGGGATGGGGCTGCACGGCCACAGTGCTGCTTGCAGGAGAGCCAAGGTGCAATTCCAGAGAGGAGGAATCACTTCCCAGATATCCCCAGCTCCTGTCCTTTCCTAGAGGTGAAGGGCAAGGCTGCTGCCACCAGCTGGGACAAGGCTCACTCCGAACCACGGGGCTTTGCAACTCCCTCAGTACTAATTTTAGCTACTCCCTAGAGTGTCCTTTTCTTTATTTCTCTGTATAACCCTGTTAGAACAAACCCCATTGACTGGGAGAGAAGATATTCACAGAATTAGGGCCTTAGCTATTTGATAGATGTCTGTCTGAGCACTGGGAGCTTCACAGCCATTAATATTGTCTCGGGTGAAATAATATGACCTGAACTATCCAACAATGAGAACTGGAGAGAGCAGAGCAGCCACGAAACCCTGGCCAATGAACTGCAGTGCAGCTGCCAGAAGTTCAAATGAATTAGGAAAAAAACGGGTTTTATTCAGTGGAATGAACTACAGCCAAAAGAAACAGATTTCACAGAGAAACACTGAACTTTCTGATAATAATAACCAGCTGCAATTTGCCACTCTTTCTTCCTTAAGCCTTTCTGGGTCTCTTGGTTGTTGAGTTTTTGCTGAAAGTTGTACCCAGCATGCCTGAAAGAGCCCACCTGAGGGAGCTGGCACTAGGTCTTGGCTTTAAAGTGCCTTTTTTCTTCTTTGTGCTAATTTTTTGGGTTGTGCAAATTATTCTCCAGTGCTTCCTGCAGGCCTCAAAGAATTCCATTCCATAGGATTTCTAAAAGGATAACATCCCCTTATTACAGAGCTCCTTAGAAATGCCTAGATGTTGATGTTAAAGGTCTCTTTTAGAGTCACAACGTGCTGGTTCTGAGCTGAGAGATTCAGCTCCCAAAACCCTCTGTGGGGCTAAGCACCCCCAGAGCACCCCACGTGTCTCTCACAGGCTGTTTCTGCTGAGCTCTGTTTCACCATTCCTTCCTAACAATTACAAAATTCACGTCTTCCACCCCTAATTTCACCCTCAGGTGAAGCCCTGTGAATATTTTCACTGCCCGGTTTGGGAGGGTGTTAGGGAGCCCCAGGTGCTGCCTGTCCTGGTACCAGCATCCCCTCTCCTTGCCGCAGGCAGCTGGGGCTGAGCTCCTCTCCCAGTTGCATCTCGTTGCTGGAATTTCTTGTGGTGCTCAGGTCAGGGGAGCTCAGTGCTGCTCCAGGACAGGAAGGATGGAGATCACTCCGAGGGACAGCTCGGGTTGGGATGGATCCTTCCAGAGGCCACCTGGAGCAGGTAAGAGGAGATGCTGCCCCCAAAGGTGCCCCGATGGCCCCCCTGGATCTCCCCAGTGTTGGAGGATCTGTTCCCTCTGCCCCAAGGGGAGTGCTGGAAGTGCTGTGGGGAGCACAGGGCTGGGATTGGGAGCAGCTTTGATGTTCCAGGAGTGCCAGACTCTGCCTTGCTCAGGGCACGAGCAGAAAGGGGCTCACAAAGCACTTACCCAGTGCTTTTCCCAGATGGAATAATGTCCAGCACAGCTTTTCCATCCTCTCAGCTGCTGGTGGGGATCAGGCTGTTATACACACAGTTCTCATCATCAGTTTTTGAGGGCTTTTGTTGTTAAATTTTTGTTATATGATGGAGAGTCTCTGCTGCTTTAACATTACACAGCATCTCAGCTCCTAATCCTTTCACAATGAAGCAAATGTATTTTGCCTTCTCGAGAGATAACAGAAATCCTGCTTAAAACACAAAGCAAAGCCAAACAACAACAACAAAAAGACTCTTGCACAATGGAATTGCATGAGTAACACTGAGGAAGCCTTTCAAAGGCACTGAAACCTCTCCACAAAAGTAACTCCAGCCAGCAGCTGCTGTCTGCAGGAATGGTTTAAAGTATTTCCACGTTTTTCAAGCTCTTTTCTTTGACCTTTAGTTCAAGGCCATCTGTGCTGAGCAGCTGATTCCTGTGGTCCCTTGAGTGGCTGCTGTAGATAGGCTTCAGAGTGTATAATGAGGACTAAAACCTGTTGGAAGAATATATTTTTAAACCTTCCCCCTTCCAGATAAAGTTTGATAGAACTAATTTAGCCCCTGAAGGAATGAGTCTATTAGCCCTTTGATAGCTAATTTAATTCCTGGTAATTTATTGTGCTGGATGAGTTGGGAAAACAGATTCAAATGCCTTTCAGGGGATAATAAGAAATCATCAGGGGAACAAAAACACTATGGAAAAGGAAAATAGTTGAAAGATGAGGCTGGGAGAGCTGGAAGTGCCTGGCTGGCGTGGGTTGTGTGAAGAAATTGGCAGCTTGAAGGGGCAGCTGAAGGCAAGTGCAGAGTCTGGGGAGAGGATAAGGGGAAGAACCTGGCTTGAGGGAAAATAAACTTTTCTAGGCTGGTTTGTCCTCTCAGTGTTTTGGCAGTTCCTGCTTTTCACTGTCAGATAAAAAGGTGTGTGATGAAGAAAGGGGCAATAGTTAAATCTGAGTTTGTATTTTTCCATAACCTCAGGGATTGATGTCACTTATTTGGTTTTTAGCTGTCGTTCCCACAGCCCTTTATCTCTAGGTGAGGGCACAAAGTGCTGATTTGTGCAGATCCCCTGCTGGCTGCTGTTGTTGACTCTGGAGCTCCCCAGCCAGCATCAGAACGAGTTCTGTGTGTGGAAATCCAAAAGGAGATCATTTCCTGGCACTTGCTGTGTTTGTGGCACGCAGGGGCGGGGAAAGTTCTGCCCGTGAGCTCAGGGAGAAGCAAAGCTGCTCCTCTTTGCAGGACATCCTGCTTTTACCCTGCAGTGCCCTCCCACTCAGCAGGCACAGCACAGCCACCAAGTGCACCTCTGAAACCTCTGTCCATTCCTCCCCCGTGAGTTTTGCAGCCCCACAGTTGCTGCCAGTGTGATTTTGAGTTTTGCAGCCCCACAGTTGCTGCCAGCCTGATCTGATGAGTGCCCCTGTGGGCAATGTCCCTGCCACAAACCCAGCTGGCAAACCCCGCAGTTCCTGCTCCTCAGGCCTGGATCAGGACAAGATTTCAAGGCATGTGGGAACCCTTCTCCCATTTCCTTCTGTATCCCTGTCACAGGTTTTAGTGTCAGTCTTCAGGCAGGCTGCTTTCCCTCTGTCCCTGCTTTAAGCTGCAACATTATTAGGGAATAACGTGTCTGCCTGAAGCAGAAGATGCTTGAAGAGCAGGACACACAGCAACAGAGTCAGCATTTTAAAGCAGTGTTTGCACAGTGTTTGATCTGTAGCCAAACGTGGGATGAGCCCTGTGAGGCCTGAGAGGCTTTCTGCCACCTCAGGGTGCCCTGAACACCTTGTGGGATATCCCTTCCCTGGCTGATCCTCCCTGTTGGAGGAGAGGAGTGCTGCCCGCAGGAGCAGGTCCAGGGGGTGGAGGCAGCTCCCAAAATCCCAGTTCCTTGCAGAGGCACGGCTGTCAGGGCTGGCAGGTTGTTAGAGATTCATGTTCACTTATGAGCCATGAAATAAAGCTCATCTCCCCAGCAATTTACTGCTATGCAGTGCCATTGATTTTTATGGGAGCTGCCTGGTGTTTCACAGCAGAGTGTAATTCTGCTCCCTTTTTCTCGGACATTTCCAATTTGCCTATCGTTCCCTTAATGGCTCAGCCAAGAGCCCACTGAGCTTTTTATGGTGTTTAAATGGGAGACATTAGCATGGCATGGATGCCTTAATACACCTATGTATGAATCTTTAATACATTCTTATTGATTAAGTCCTATATGATAACAGAGAACTGTCCTCCCTGTTTACACAGCCAGAAGGGAAAATTATTGCAAATGTCATGTGCAGGGTTAGCAACAAAGGACTCAAACCCACTTATGAAAGTTGTAGAATCACAGAATGGTTTGGGTTAGAAGGAATCTTAAAGATCATCCAGTTCCAACCCTTTCACTATCCCAGGTTGTTCCAAACCCTGTCCAGCCTGGCCTTGGGCACTGCCAGGGATCCAGGGGCAGCCACAGCTGCTCTGGGCACCCTGTGCCAGGGCCTGCCCACCCTCACAGGGGAGAATTTCTTCCTTATATCCCATCTAACCCTACTCTCTGTCAGTTTGAAGCCATTCCCCCTTTTCCTGTCACTCCACTCCCTCCTAAATAGTCCCTGTCCATCTTTCTTGTAGCTCCCTTCAGGTCACAGTTAGGTGAGCCCCAACTCTTTTCCAGGCTGGACAAGCCCAGTTCTCCCAGCCTTTCCTCACAGCAGCCATGCTCCATCCCCCTGATCAGCCTCATGTCCTGGCTCCTGCATCCTTTGAGGTTTTTGCTCCTGTTTGTGTTGGAGTTTTTGTGTCCAGGGGGTGCCCCAGGTGCTCTCATGTCTCTGCCCACCTCTGTTTGGGCTGGTGAGGTTTAATCCTGCTCTGCACTGAGCCTTGATTTGCAATTAGATGAGAATTGTTGCAAAGGAGCTAAAACTATTCCTGGGGTTTAAAGGCCCTCAAGGAAATAATTAATTTATGAGGGTAAATTGTTGGTAAGATGATGTGAGCGTGTGGAAACAGCTCTCGGGGTCATTAAAAAACAAGAACAGATTTATTGACTGATCAGATGTCAATAAGCTTCCCTTACAAGCGTGGACATTGTATCCTGTGAGGGAGCTGGGCTGGGCAGGGATCTGCCATTGCTAATGCAATATTAAACAGAATTCCTCTCTACTTAATCCTCTTATTAGGTATTGCATTTCTTGGGCTGTCAGTGTTGCTGCCTGTTGGGGAGAGCCAGGAAGGGAGCGAGCTGCCCCTTTTTGAGCACATTTCAATGGTTTGTGTACAAAGGGATGATGCAGCAATCCATTTGTGTTGGTGCCGTGCAGGAGGTGATGCCCAAACGGGCCCAAATCTTGTGAGGAATGGGGAAAATTCCCTAAAGATCTGGCATTTTCCACCCCTGACAGCGGGATGGGTGTCCTGCCCTGCAGAGGATGGATGTGCTTTGCTCACTGGCAGCTCAGTTATTGATAACACAATAACAATAACACAAAACCAGGGTGGCCTTTCCCTCCCTACCCAAAGGAACCAAACAAACCAAGCCCTTCCTGCGAGCCCTGGAGCTTTGATTCCTTGTTTTCCTGTGTTTTCCTTGCCTGAGATGGAATCTGTGGGCTGTGGAGGTGGGGAGGGGGCTCCACACCCCACTGCCCACCCCAGAGGGGTAAGGGGTGGCTGTGGGATCCATCAGCACAAACAGGCTGGGAACTCCTGCAGGTCCCCTGGAATCTGCCCCAGGGGCAGCTCCTTTGGCTCTGAGCACAATCATCCCAAGAAAACACCCTCAGCAGGGAAAATGCAGCTTTCTGGAGGCAAGGAAACAAAACTGGAAGCTGACTCTGTACTTTTCCTCAAGCTGAATGCTGCTTTCCACAGCAGGAATGGACTTTAGCAAAGCCCAGCTGCCTGGGAACAGGAGGAGGTGATGCAGGATGAGCAAATCACAGACCAGGTCAATCACCAACAGAATTAGCAGTTGTGGGATTGCCCTGTAAGGGAAAGAACTTTGATTTTTATTTAATCTTTTTGTCCTCGGCTGCTTAAAATACCAGCGACCCAAACTAGAGCCTAATCTGTGATGCTGTACCTGGAATGAAAAACACCACATCTGTTGCACACCAAAGAGATTTAAGGCACCTTTCTGGAAAGCTGGGGCTCTTTGAAATATTCATGAATCTTTGGCAGTTTCCTGAGATACAGAGGAATGTCAAATAATCTCCTCTTCTTTTTCCACGCTGCAAGGTTTAATAGCTTGAGCTGTGAAACCTCTGCTATCCAGCAAGATGGAAATGCCCCCTTCCTTCTCTGCTCACGACACTGATTGTAATTCCTGAAATGCAGATGGTCCCCTCAGCACAGGGGCAGCTCGGGTTCAGAGCTGAGGTTAATTTAGTGGGGATGTTCCCTGCAGAGGCTGCACTCCAAGAGGCTCCATAAAGCAGATTTTGGTGGTAAGGGGCAGACCTGAGGTGTCAGTGCCAGTCTGGGGGATCCTCATGGAGCACTGGAAAGCCAGAACAACTGCTGGAGGCAGGAAAGCTGAATAGGAGGAATAAAACAGGGTAAGAAAGGCCAGAATTGGGCTTTGTGATGGATTTAGGCAGTGTTAGAGCAGAGATTTCTTAGAGGCAAGCTGACAGGGAGCTTTGGATGGGGAATGCAGCAGGCACGGAGGTAAATTGCAAATTTAATGATGTTTTCTGCAAGGACAAGCCCTGAGGGGGATGTCTGACAGCGTGGAACCAGCATGCAGAATAACCTGGCGAGCTGCTAATTACAGAGCAGTCCAAATCAACGTGGAAAGTGAAGCAGGAGAAAAGTTCTGGCCTGTTCTTTCCTCATCCTTGCACCGAGTCCCCTTGTTTTGCAACAGAGCCCTCAAATAACCCACAGGAGCTCAGGTTTTTGGGCTTTGGAGATCTCCTTGTTGGGTTCCTGAACCCCTCTACAAAACCACCAGTGAGAAACTTCATTCTGAAAAACTTCTCAATTTTGAAACTGCTGAAAACTTTTCCAATATTCTAATTTTAAACCTTCTCCAGAATAAATCTCAATGTCTCTTCAGGAACAACACGGATTGAGGCTTTGCAGATCTGTCACTGTGAATTGTAACACTTCTACAAAGACTTTCTTCAAATCACAGCATTATTTTCAACGAATTTATTTTAAAACTCATCAAAATATTGATTTTGAGGTTGGAAGCATCTCAACATTTTTCATTATTGCACCACATCCCTTAATTTTACAAGCAAATCGATCCATTAACGTGGCCATCTGGCATGGCATAAAACAGGGAGGGGAACCATTTCCATTTCCAATTTGCCTTTGTTTTCTGGAGCATTTGGCAGCCCAAGGAGTGCTGTTGGCTTTTCTGTGCCACAGGATGCTCATGTTCATCAGGGAAAGAGGTCAGTGGGATGCAGATTTCCATAAAGGTCTGTCCTGGTTTGCAGGAGAGTCTGGAAACTCAGAACTGAGCTCATCTACAAAAGCCTTTTGCCCAAAGCTCGGGTAAATACAATTCTGCACAGATTACTTCCTGTAATACAGATTTCTGTGTATTCATAGATGCAGAATTCCAGGATGGTTTGGGTTGGAAGAGACCTAAAAGCCCATCCAGTTCCACCCCTGCCATGGGCAGGGACACCTCCCACTATCCCAGGATGCTCAAGGTCTTATCCAAGCTGGCCTTGAGCACTTCCAGGGATGGGGAGTCCAAAACCTCCCTGGGACACCTGTTCCCGTTTCTAACTACCCTCACAGTAAAGAATTTCTTTTAATAACCAGCCTAAATTTCTCCCCTTCCAATTTGCACCCATTTCATATATATATATAAATATATCTGTGTATTTATATATGTGTATATATATATCTATATTAAACCATCACAGCTTAATGCACGGGAGCTGTCACATTGCTCACCTGTCACAACAAATGACTGGAAAATTGGCTCCCTGAAATGCAGGAATTCTGCTGGAATGTCTGCTGTAGACAAAGAGCTGAGGGCTCCTGCAGCCAGCAGGGTCCTGCACCCCGAGGGCAGCTGGCCAGGGGTGCTCAGGCTGAGCTTGGCTTTCCTACAGGTCAGGAACACCCTGCAGGTCCTGCCCCCTCTCTGACACCCGTGGGATAATGGATCACAGCTCATCCCATAATCTCATTTTCACAGAGCTGATGACTCTGTCCTGCTGAGCACCCAGCAGCAGCATTTGTTCATTAATTAAGGATGTTGCCTCTTCCAAAATGCCATCTACGACTGGTTTTTGTTCTCTTGGTACAAGACTGTGGATGAAACCCCCTGGGAGATTTAACCTTTCATTAACGCTCAGCTTTTTATCTACTTCAGCTCATAGTTACCCTCAGAGCTGCACTAAAGGCAGCTCTCTGATCCTAAGGCAGCTTTTCCAGGCTGTCAGCTCTGGGATGGGCATTCCCTGGAGGGGCTGCTCCTGCAGCTCCGAGGGCACCTGGAGCATCTTCGAGGCATTTTGGGGTGCTGTGGTCACGTAGGTGGCTGACAGATGGAGCATTTATGATGGAAAAATTGTCCTGATAGTTTTGCCACATCTGAAACTTTGGTGGAGCAGAAATTTGTGCAGTGGAAATGCAGATGTGGAGCTGAGGAAACACAGCTGGCAGCAGAGGGGAGGTGAGGGAAGGCCAGGAGATTGTAGGGATGGAGACTAAAACAGTGAGAGATCACCTCAGGTCAAAACTCTGGGGAAAAATAGCTTTTTGACCTGACAAAACCATTTGCTGTGTGTTTGAAAACATGCAGATGATCCAGTTTTATGTTGGTGCTGGTGATCAGGAGGTTCAGCAGAACTCTGGGGCTAAATCTGGGCCCTGTCTGGAGGTTTCCTCTCAAAACCCTTGTCCAAATCCCTGCACTGCCTTCTCTCTGCACCTCTCACTGCAATAGTGCTTTGCACGTCCTTAAAATGGTTTGAGAACAAAATGTGCATTAAAGTCCAATGATTGTGTTTCAAGGAATGATAATTTATTGATACCAAAGTGCCTGTGGATTTTCTGTGGTCTGTTTCAGCACACAGGAACAGGAAAAGCTGTTGTTCCTCTCATCAGCTGAGTCCTGGCTGTAGCAGAGCTGATAGATCCTATCATGTACTGAACTTCTAAGGAGAAAACCCCAAACTTTATTAGCAGATACAGCAAAATTATTTGGGTTTTTTACTCTCTTTAGTTGTGATGATGATGAATAATTCTGCATTTGAACCAGCAAGAAGGGAACTCTGTCTGTGGGCTGCTGCTGTGTCAGATGTACCAAAGGCAACTTTTTATCCTGCTCTGGGTGCCAAGCTTTGGTTCCTCGCTGCTCTCAGCCTGCAGGTGCTGCGTCTGTGGGTTTATTCCTGATGCAGAAGTGAGCAGCTCCCTGAGCTCAGTCAACACTGATTTTCCCTGCTCAGACTGGCAAAGCTGAGGGAATGTCTTTTTTAGCAGGGAGTGCCCTGTGGCTCCTTCCCCGGGAAACCTCAGCAGAAGTGGATACAACATCCCAGCACCGAGTTTGTGCTCAGTGACAAAAGGATTTGTGGGCTGGGTTCCTCTCCTGTTTGCTTTTAATGGCAGCCCCACCGAGCTGAGCTCTGGAGCATTCCCTGATCCATGGAATGAATCCCACTGGGTTTATTTCTTGCATTGTGTTATTTCTTCACGTGCTCACAGCCAGAGAAGCTCTCAGCATCCTCTCCAGTGACCTTTCAGCTTCTGGAAGGCAATTCTAGGGTTCTCTCATGATGCCCGAGCTGGGCTGAACCAGAGAGGCTTTTCAAAGATGTCTCCTATCAAAAACCCATCGCAGCCTTTAAATTAATTGCTGCAATGACTAATTAACTAAATTACTATTTCTGGTCAGAATGTTATTGTGGGTTTTTGTGTTTCAGTGGGAGGCTGAGGGCTCCTGCCTCGCTGGGTGTTTCCCTGTGAGGGTCCTCAGCCAGGTCACCACGAGTCTCCTTTCCTGAGCTGTCTGTAGGATGCACTTTCCTCCCACCAGCAAAGTTTTCCCAGTGCTCTCCCCCTGTTGCCCTGACTTCTGCAGTCTTTCTATGTGTTCATTCTTTGATAAAGTTTCTCACACACTTTCTGTAAACATAGTCATGTTTTGTTAACTGTACTCTATTGTTTTTCATTCCTTTCCCTGGGGTGGAGAATGTTTGATGGACTGTTCTGTTAACTAATGGGGATGGAAGAGGAGGTAACCTCATCCTCCAATCCATGGTCATTCCTAGAAACAGATATATATGAAAATAATAAACAGCCAGATCCCTTTTCTGGCCTGGTGGTATTAATCTGTCTCCAAGGCACCAACAATTTAGCCATACTCAGATTATATTGCTCCATAACCATTTCTATCAGAGAATTCCCCATCTCAGTCCAAATTGTCTTCAAAAGTGTATTTCCAAACACATAGACTGCAGAAGTCAGGGCAACATCCCCCTGCTCCCTGCACTGTCTCCAGAATTCTGGGGAGTTCCTGCCAGCCCTGGGCACGGGATGCTGACGGCCGCTTGGCTCTGCCAAATCCCAAAGTGATGGAACTTTTCCCTCTGAGTTCCCACTTCCACTCTCGTTAGTCCTGAGCAGAGCATCACGCTGGGATCACACTCTGTGAGCTGGAAAACTGAGCATTCCCTGTGCTGATCATCCTGGGCTCCAGGGCTGGGGCTGTCCTCATCTCCACTTGATTTTTAGGTCACAGAAACTCATTAAATTCTTGATTTAGACAAGCATTTGGCATTCCCTGAATTCCAGGGCTCCTGTGAGGACCAGCTCAGCTACACCGTGGGTGTGGCACTGAGTGACCCTTGTCAGGCACAGAGGTGGGAATATCCATTAACAAAAACGTTCCACTTCCCTGAAAATGCTGCCACAGCTCCATCCCTTCTGCTGTCCTGCTTCCTGTATTAAAATGGAATCCAAACTCATCATTAGGAAAACTGACAAATCTTGTCAAAGATCAGTAACCACATTCTGGTTTATTGACTGCAGTCAAGTTTTATTATGCCTCAAATAATTAAATACTGCAACCATGACATTAAAAATACAGGCCAATTTACCAAAATAATTGTATTCTGAAGATTATGTACATATTATACATTTTACAGTCTCATGTAAACTTTTTTTTTTTATACATAAGGTAAATCTGATTTATGGTAACTAGAAAACCCATAATACTCACTGACAAAAATCTTCCTATGAAACAAAAGCACTGGATCTGGGACAATTAGGAAAATTGCAAAGAATGGAAACCAACTATAAAACATAATATAATCAAGTTAGTAGAAAAATGAATTAAATTACATTCATATAAAAAATTGAACTAAAAACATTGCTATGCATCATTATAAAAAAAAAAAGGGAAAAACCCCCCACTCCCTCTCCCTTTATATATTAACACAGCCTTTGATGGGGAGCTCCCCTGTGCCTCATTTCCAGCAATGGGGCATAGCCTGGGAAATCCAGATTCCCATTCTCCTTTAACATATATTAAATAGCTAGTGTCTGTACCAATACAAATATTGTATAATTCATGCACTGGGATTATGTTCAGAGTAGCCCACACCAAGGCACCATTTTTGTGTCATTTCCCCCCCCTCAGGTTTCAGCATGCAGTGCTGGAGATGTTTGCTGGGCTAAACAACTTCTGTGGGCTTTGGCTCGAGTCTGTCTCACCCTGGGGCACACAGAAATCCTTCCAGCAGGTTTTTTTAAATAAATAAGGAAAAGAAGGTGAAGGCCTTAGTTCTACATCCTGCAGCAACTGTGTCAGTTCAGCCACCACACCCCCCAGGAAACGTGGCACTGAGGCAACATCGTTCTGGTTCTGGCCAAATATTCTGTGTATTAACGAGGACAAGGAAATTGCTGCTGCCATAAATCTTCATCCCTGTGACAGCTCTAGTGTTTTGATTTGGCATAATGGAGCTCCAAGTCTAAATTGGTTTTTAGCTCCCAGCTCCTCTCAGCACACCCCCATTTGCATGAGCAGCCAGGTACTGCGTGTAATTGAAGTACCTGGGAATGCTCATTAAAATAAAGGCATAATTGAACCGTATCTAAAACAGCTGCCAAAATTAACAGCTGGTAACTTGGCTGCATTCTGAAGGCTTGTAAAATTTGCATATTTTATAACTGTTCTGCACCTAGAAAAGGCCTGGTCCTGCAAGGAGCTCGGCCCGTGCTTGTTTTTGTGAGGTTACAAGGAATAGCCAGCCCTTGGTGAGAATAAATCCGTGGAAGACAACGAGCAGGAGTGACTGAAGTCAACTGGATTTAGGCACTAGGAATATTCCTTCAGTGTTGAGTGTACCTGATGTGACACCAAGCATTCTGTCAGACCTGGACAAGGTGAAAGTGTACCCAAAATGGCCTCTCTAAACCGTGCCCAGAGTTACAAAAAATCCAACCTGGAGGATGTCTGTTTATGTACAGCCTGGATAGAAAAGAAATCCTAATCTAGAGTATCAAAATACCATATTCATATAAACACAGGAGAGCATCTAATAGAAATGTAAAAAGTGGAAAACACAAGCTTTTTTTTTTTTTTTTTGGAAATGAAATACCCTAAAAAAGTTGTTTAAAAAAAAAAAAACACAACAGGAATTTGTGTACTGGAAAAAGAAAAATGAAGGGGGGACTACATCTCCCCTCGTCTGCGAGTTTTTGCTGCGACAGCTCTGCCTTCCTCCTCCTCCTCCTCCTCTTCCTCCTCGTAATTTTCTTCATGAATTTCTTTCTGGTTGTTGTCTTCTTGCATTTCTTGCTCTTGGTCTGTCCCTCTGTTATTCTTTTCATCTGCCTGGTTGGGGAAAACAAAACAAAACAAACTTACACACAGATCCAGTGCCAGTTTCCTTATAGCTTATTATAGAGCAAGGCAATGATTCTCAGCTGGAGTTGGGAGAGCTGAAGGGCAGAAACAGAAAAAGATTTTCCAAGGTCTCCAGGGAGCAAGAATTGACTTGGAGAGGGAAGGGTGAGCAAAAGGAAGTTGGGACAGCATGAAATGTTGAGGTGTATGATCCAAAGCAAGGTAGAACAATGATTGTGTCAGATCCCTGTGCCAGGACCAGCTGTGATCAGGGTCTGAGCCTGTCCCTGACCCCTGGGCTGGCACAGGACTCACATTTTCCTCATTTTCCCCATAGGGCTCCTCAGCATTGTGCTCCAGCTCTCGCTTCTTCTCTTCAGTCAGATCTTCCTGCACCTACAAAGCACAAGAGATGTTTAATTGCCTTTTAAAGAGTGGCCTGTGGCATTACTGGGCACATCTCACAGCGATATTTTTACAGGACAAAGATTCTAAAGAAGGGAGAAGACAGCATGGAGAGGTTAAGGGAGGATAAAAAGAACTATAACCACCCAACAATGAGGAAACTCACTTCCTCTGAGAGCATCTAACTTTTAAACAAAATTATCACAGACAATCTCTTCCAATGCTTCCTTGGAGAGAGCAGGCCATGCTGAACCTCTGTCCCTGATGTTCAGCTTTTGGATCTCCCATTCCTTTCTGTTCTGTCAGCACTCTCCCTCAATTCCATGCTCCTATTTCCAGGTTAGGGGCAAATTTGAAAGAGAAATGTTTTGAAGTAAACTTGATTTCCTTTTGCCAAGTGCTGCTGTGCTTATCTGCTCCAAACAGTGCCCTGTGAGCTGGGCCAGAGGCATCCATCACACCAGGATCACTCTGGGACAGATCTGAACAGCAGTGGATAATATTTGAGTCAACCTCCTAACGAAACTGATCCCCATTACAGCATCTCATGTCTCTCTTAATTGCTCACTCAGTCCCTGCTGCCTCTTTCCTACTTCCAGTAAGCACAGTGGGCACATCCTTGATGAGATGTGGATAAATTGCTTCCTGTAAGCCAAAGAGCAGCTGCCAGAGGCCAGCTCTGCCCAGCTCCCAGTGGCCTGGCTGGATGGAAGTAGCAGCATTTTGCAGTGGTGAATGCTAAGTGCATCCCAGCTAATCCAAAGTGCTCCCCATGAGGGAGCAACAGCAGCCAGTTCCAGGGCTTGTTTTGAAAGGGGTTTTGTGGGAAGCAGGAACAGGGGGGGATCAGGCACTGCTGAGGGGCTGTGGGGTGGCTCAGGGTGCTGCCTGCACAATGAGCAGGAGCTGAAGGAAGGAGTCCCTTCCCTCCCTCTCTCCCCATGTGCTGTCAGCTTCCTGAGCAACCCCACGAGCTGCAGCTCGGATTGCTCAGGAGGAGCACAGATAAATCAAAGTCAGAGCTGAAGAGTAAGTAAGTGGCCAAGGAAGCAGTTTGCTCAGAACTGCACTGTGTGATTAGAGATTAATGAGGTTTTCTGTGACCTTGAGGTTTCCAGGAAATTTTCCTTATGTTGTGAAAGGCTTAATCTTTTCAATTATTGCACAATTAATGCTGTGTGGCATGGAAGACTAATGGATTGCAGCACAGGAGCATGGGTAACCCAGAGTGTATCCAGAAGGGGACAGCAGAGTAATGGCAAAGACTGCCCAGGTTTGCTAAAGTCAGACAAAGTGATCTGGGTTCATCCTGCAGTTCTGAAAGGTGCCAAGGCTGAGTGTTAAAGGAGCTGTGCTCTGCTGCCTGAGCCTGGGTCTGTGCTCTTACCTCCTCTTCTCCCTCTTCCTGGTATTGCTCGTCCACATTATCCTCCTGCTGGTCAGGATTTCCTGCCATCTGCACAAAGATCACATAAAAATTCAGTTCTATGAGCTTGCCTAATAACCAGAGGGCTGAAGATTAAAGCTTCTTGTTCTGGAACTAAAACTCTCTGTAAAGCTGAAGTAACAATAACGGCAGGAGAAGTTTGAGTGCATTCATTAGCAGTAGTGAGAGCCCAGCTCTGTGATTTAAAATTGCCCTCAATTAAAAAATAGCAGGATGAATATGAGAATAATCACTTCACAGAATAAAGCAAGACTATTCATACTATGCAGGAAGACAATGGAATATTCACACCATTAAAGACCAATGCCATAAAAATACAGACTCTCTCAGCCTGGAGGAGTTTCCAGCTCCAACACAGTTGAAATGTGCAGCTTTAACCTCCTGAAGGGGCCCTGGAGGTGCCTCCTTTGCCTTTACCCACCACCAAGTGCTCTTCCATTCCTGGATGTCCTTGTTTCTGACCCGTTTCCTTGTGCTTTTCATTCTCATCAGGCAGGTTTTCTTCTCTCTCTTGCTCAGCTTCTTCAAATTCATCTTCTCCCTGATTATTGGGGTCATCAGCAGGATTCACATCTTCCATGGCTGCCTTCTGTAATTTACAGAGGGGAGTGTTAAATACTTTTAGCTCGTGGTCCAACTGCATTTCCCTTGAAAGAGCAGCAGCAGGGGCTGTCAGAGCCAGCTCCATCCCACTGGCACCAGCTGGAATCTCTGCAGGATCAGGGGTCACTGAGGTGCCTCTGCAGTGAGCAGGGACAGAGGTGCTAAAACCACACTGAATCTGAGCACTTCTGTCAGAGGCTGCTGAACAACTCGTGTTTACTGACTAGCTGACAGTGCCTGATAAGGCCATGTGAATAAAGATAAGAGTTTAATGCTCACAGCTCCAAATGGGATCCTTCAGTATCAGCCTGTCCTGCTCTATTGACCTTGGCTGTGTCTACAAGAAAACAAAACACTCACTTTTCATCTTTGCCATGCAGAAAAAGAGCATTTTCTGTCTGCTTATCATTCAGTAAAAGCAGTTTTATATCTTTATAGCCAACAAGTTAAAGATCCTTTGGAAATATTGACTGTGCACCTTAATTTGCTGAAGGGGAGGGGAGAAAGGAAGATGCACTTGATGTTCACAGCAGCAGGTAAGCTGGAGTTTGGGGGAGGGCTCAGGGTGATCCTCCTGCCCCAGATCTCTGTGCAGTCAATGCCAGGGCTCAGTTCAGTGCTGATCTACATCCTCTTTCAAGACCTCACACCTCTGCATTGACTCCAGCAGGTTACAGTGGCTCGAGTTGGCCTTTAATTAATGACAGCATGAAAAATACCATCCCATCTCATTTTGGCTGGCCACTGATGGTATTTTTTGAAGCCAAATGTACCTGTTCAAGTCCCAGCTAAGACCAAATCCTTTATTCCACCAAAAGCACAGATCAAAGGAATGTAGAAATAAGCACCTTGCTTGCAATAGGGAAACTTTTTCCTTTTATTTCTTTCCAAATGAGTAAGGACACCTTTAAATAGATTTTAGTTGTTGTTTTCAACTGTCAAGCCTGTCTTCCTAGCAGACCTCTGCTTATCTCATTTCTGTAAGGTGCAATTATGTCAGACGAGACCTGTGGGTTCTCACTTCAGTAACACTGCAGCCCTCAGCATCTTAATTCATACTCACTGATTCATCAGCCTGCTGATTTTCCACCTGATGTTCTGCTTCTTGCTGTTCATTTGCATTATTCTGATCATCATCTTCACCTTCATCCTGGTGCTGGTTGTCGTGTTCATAAGCTGAGGAATTTTTTAGGTGATTATTGTATGACAGCAGTTTAGAGTTATCCTTCTAAGAGTCTCCTACAGTCAAGGTTCCACACGTGCTTTTTGCAGTGGGAAGCCTCTGCCTAAACAGATCATGCTCACAGAATTGATTTACTGCTAATAGGAAATTGAAATTAAAAGATCAGGCCAGGTTGGATGGCCATTGAACAGCCTGGGCTAGTGGAAGGTGCCCCTGTCCATGGCAGGGGTGTGGAATGAGATGAGTCCCTTCCAACCCAAACCATCCCATGATTCTGTAATTTAAAGACACCAAACAAAGCCACATGCAGAGCTAGGAACATAACCAATATCCTGAAAGCCCTGGAATAACAACTCAGTCAAAAGGACACTTTTACTTTCAGGAATGTGGATATGATCTTTGGTAATTCCTCTATTTCACTCTGTCAGTTCAGCCATGGTTATTTGAGCTTCTGGTTTTAAATTGCGAGTTTATGTTTCACTTGAATCCAATCTGGATATGAAATGAATATTAAAGTCTCCCATGCAAGGCAGTACACAGGGAGGCTGTGAGCATGGCAGGGACAGAACTTCTCTCTTACCTCCTTCCTCTTCCTGAATCCCTTGCTCTTCCTCCCCTTGTACAATGTCCTGGTCCATGTTATCATAATGACTCTGTTGGCTGAGAACATTCAACACCAAACATCATTTCAGTTTCAAAAGTGTGTTTTCTGCTTCAATAAACAAACCCCCCACCTGCAGCTCTGCCTCTCTCAGCACCTGCCAGAGCAGGCCCCAGTTTCATGCTCTATTATCTGATATTTTCTCACATCACCTTTCCTGAAATACGCTTGATAGAACAGAGACTTTCCTGTGCTGTACGCTGACTTTGTGCTTGTGTGTCTCTGTGTGTGGAGTCTGAGCCTGATGGATACGGGTCAGGCAAAGACTAAAGTCAGGACTCTGAATTTCAGGGAACAAACCTCCAGCTCTTCATAGAATTAGCCAACAGGCCCCCCTGGAAATCTGCCCTCAGGGACAAGGCAGCAGAACAAAGCCGGCAACAAAAAACCCAGAGCATGACAAACTAAGGAGAATTTCACCTGAGGCGGTTTCTGTAGAGTTTCTCCCCCTGCTCTGCCTGTCTCTGCAGCTGGAGCTCTCTCTCCTGGAGCTGCTGCTGCCTCAGGAGCTGCCCCCGCAGCCTCTGCTGCTGCAGGGATTCCTGGTGCTGCCGGAGCTGCTCGGCCTCCTCTGCTCTCTGGGCCCCCAGGTGCTGCTGCTCCAGCTGCTGCTCATAGGCTGCTTTCTGTCTCTTTGTTGGTGTCACCTGTCACAGAAACGTGTTAGTCACACATTAATCATCCTTTCAGCATGACAAACAAGCAGGGAGAAACCTGTCCAGAGGGGGAAATATGCTCCATGCAATAGGGAAAATTACAGCAAAGTTATTTTTAAGTTTTTTTGTCACTGTTTAAAGTTTAAATGTTTTTTTGAACACGGACTGGAAGTGTTGGGGTGTTTGTGGAGGATACGGAGAAGAAAGAGGAGATTGTGGGCTGAGGAAAGCCATGCTTTTCCTATAAATAATAATAAAACCACCCAACATATTACACTGTAAAAGGAGGTTTGATGACTGATAAGACAGCAGAAGTTCCCATTGACTGAACTGGTAATCTCAGTGGGAGTTGCTTTTAGCCTTAAGTGAGACACTGCACATCTTTTTATACTCAGCAATAACTTGAACTAACTCCAGTTTCACAGCTTAACCCACTGCTGCTGTTCTGACCCTCTGCACCTCCCCACCTCTTCAGCAGCAGCTTCTCATCACACCAGAGTGACACAATTAATCTGCCAGGACAGAAAGTGTTTACAAAGCCTAAAGTGAGACCAGTGAAATATATTTTCCACTGCAGATGCAATCTAGAATGCAAATGCAGGATGTGCTGGTTTTATTTGGAGCTGCACACTGATTTCCCTGGCTATTTTAGCCACGTTTGTCTGGCAGTTCAAAGTCCCTGTCAAGTGACAGCGAGCACTGAGCTGGCAGTGTGTTTGCAGAAGGCAGGTATCTCTGACAAGGAAACACTCTGCAATTTGCTGAGAAACATCAAGTTACTAAAGCAGGACAGTTCTCCATCCCAACCTCCCTCTCACCTGCTGAGTTCTCCATCAGCTACCACGGGCCTCAGGTTTAAAGTGGGACACAGGATTCAGTCTGCTGCTCTTTTTTTATTTTTTTTTTCCATCTGTTGCTTTTTATCAGCAGAATTAATGTTCATTAGGATCTGGCCAGCACTGCAGTACAAGTGTGCTCAAGTTGAGCCTGAATCCTATTGCATCCAAGTGCTTTGAATCCCAAATTTTCTATAAATATGGCAGTAATTTTATCCTAAAAACAGTGAGTGCTCTGAATCCCAAACTTTCTATTAAAAAATGATTTGCCTAGAAGTAGGTGAGTGCAATACAAGGCCAGCAATGATAAGAGAAGCCTCCATTTAAACAGCAGATTTAATCAATTAGAAAAGAGCTCCCTACCTCTGCCTGCAGGTGATCACCCAACATGTTGGTTTCTTCTTCCTTTTGTTCCTGCTTTTTCCATTCATGCTCTTCTGGGGCTTGGTCCTGCTCCTCCTCCAGGTGCTCAGGCTGCCCTGCCTGCTCCATCTCTTCCTCTTCGAGCTCCTTTTTGCGTTCTTCCTCCATCTGCTCTGCCCGCTGCTCCTCATCCTCCCCAGCTTCCTGCTGCTCCTGGATGTTCAGCTCCTTGGCGTTGTGGCCCTCGGGAGCTCTTCCCTGCCCGTGGAAAGGCTCAGCCCTGTCCTGTTCATGGGTATTTATTTCTTCTCTCTCCCTTGGCTTCTCGTCCTGCAAAACAGACCCAGGATTATGCGTGTACAGCACATTGTGGATTTCAGTTTCAGGAGAGCCAAGGACAGACTTGGATCCTTTATCCCAGCCCGGAGCTGTTGTCAGGAGGGCCAAATGCCTGGTTTGGAATGAGCTACTCCTGCCAAAGGGGTCATTACCTGCTCTGTGGCTCTGCACAAGGTGTTGTACAGTTACACCACGGAGGAGGTTAAGCCTCATTTTGTCTGAAGAGGAACAAAAACTCTGACAATTCTACAAAGCAAATTTTGTATTTTAGAGACACAGTTTAGTGCTGGCTTTGGCAGAACTGGGTTCACAGCTGGACTCAAAGATCTTAAAGCTCTTTTCCAACCTAAATGATTCCATGATTTTTATTTCCTGTAGGTTCTGCCAGCCAAAAATTCATGTAAAACAAAATCACAACTGGTTTTTCTTAACTTCTAGATTACACATTTTCTGCTTGAACATTGGTGTGCCATTTTTAAATACACTGACTTCAATGTGCCACTGCAACCTTATAAAATAAAAATTTCTTCAGAATTTGTTAAAGCTTTCTGTAACACTTGAGACAGCTAAAATTTTAGATTTCTTACTCAAAAAGTTTAGATTTTGAGCAACTTCTTAAAACAGCTGACATAAATACACTTAAAACTGACTCGGTCATGTGAGAAAAGTTAATTATGAATAGATTTCCATACTGCTCAACAAGTAAACCATTCCTCAGCACTTTCCTGCAGAAGTGACAAAGGTGCAGAGTCAAGCACACACTGCTGAGACACCCAGCCCGTTCTGCTCAGGAAGAAGCATTCCTGGGGATTCTGCAGCCTTTACCTCCTGCTGCTGCTGGGCCCCAGCCGGGCGCTGCTCCGGGGGGCGGCTCTGCGGGGCCGGGCCCCTCCCCTCGGGCTGCTCATCCCCTCCTTCCAGCCTCTCCGCCTCTTGGAAACTTGGGATCTTCTTGAGCGTGTCCTTCAGCTGTTTGTATTCCTCCACCTGAGTCTAAAGCCAACACGTTAATTACAGCGTGTCCAAATTCATTTCTTAATCAAATGTAGTCACCTTGGAGTGAAGTTGCTGGCAGGACACGTGGTAGAAAACTCGGTATTCCAGGGAGGAGAAGGGATCTTTTAAAATATAATATTTTTCTCCACACATTAGATGACACTGATCCATCAGGATCTTTTCAAAGTGCACATGCATAGAAAGTGTATTAAAAACATCTCTGTGGGACAAAGAAGAGGAGTTGTTTAATTCATGCCAAGCAGAAGTGTCAGAAGGGGATGATGCAGCTTTCCTGGCAGACTAAAGCGAGGGAAGTTGAGAGCATCACTACTTCTCCTTTGCTGGTAGGAAGAAGTGCAGCTCTTTTAGAAACAGAAGTCTGAAAGTACATCTACATGTTGTGAAAATGCCAAGTCCTCAACATTTAGACAGGTGTTAGACAAGACAACAGCCAACATACGGAACTGAGGCATCCAAAGTCACAGTGGTGAAGAGTAAGGAGAGAAAAGAAGGGAAAAAAAGAAAAGAAGTTGAAGGAAAATGTAAATTTCTAAAGGCTTCCTGAAATGCAACAGTAAAATGTTGTAATTGGATTTGCTGTTTGACTTTGGACAAGATCAGGATCAAGAAGCTTTACAGAAAATGCAGCAGGGTTGGTACCCCAATCCCTGGCTCTGCAGCAGGAAGATTTCCAATTAAAGTGGATTTTTTGCTGTGGGCAGGGTGGATAAAAGCTGACCAGCTGAATATGCAACAGGTGCCCCACGAGAAGGTTTCTGGGCTGCTCCAGTGGAGGGGTGGGTGTGTTTAAGAACCTCCACAAGCCTATGGCATTCCTGGAAACAGAATGGCCCAAAGGGAAAGCAGAGTGCACAGTGATTACTCCTGACATTCCAGAGGGATGCTCCTGCCCCCTGATCAACTGCTGGAGAGGACAAACTTCAGGGAAAAAGGAGTATTTACTGAACTTAAGGCTAATACTCAGGACTCTGATTTTTTTGTCTCCACTCAGTGACCACGCAGAGATGAACACCCTGGGATGTGTTGGAATGATCCAGAGGAGGCCGTGGAGATGCTCCAAGGGTGGAGCCAGGCTGGGAGAGCTGGGGGTGCTCACCTGGACCAGAGAAGGCTCCAGGGAGAGCTCAGAGCCCCTTCCAGGGCCTAAAGGGGGATTTACAAGAAGGCTGCAGAGGGACTTTCCACAAGAGCATGGAGTGACAGGACCAGCGGCAATGGCCTTAAGCTGAAGGAGGGAAGGTTTAGATTTGATATTAAGAATAAATTCTTTAAGGGTGAGAAAGTCCTGGCACAGGTTGCCCAGAGAGGTTGTGAACCCCCCATTCCTGGAAGTGTCCAAGGCCAGGTTGGATGGGGCTCTGAACAACCTGGGATAGTGGAAAGTGTTCCTGCCCATGGCAGGGAGTGGAACTGGATGAGCTTTGAGGTCCCTTCCAACCCAAACATTTCCATGAAATTCAAACAGTGCCCATCCAGATCAGAATTTGAGTACTCTGTTCCACTGCAGAGTCACTAAACTGAACATTCTGATTCAAGGCCACAGTTTAAAAGGTGCTGATACTGGCAGAAAGCAGGGTTTATTAAAAAATATAATTAATCTGGCTGGCTGGGGAAAAGCACAAAGACTAAAATGCTTTAAAGACTCAGGTTAGTGCAGTATTGACTGCTGGTATTCAATGTCTAGAATACACCCAGAAATAGAAGGATCATTTATGGAGCTGTGAAAGAATCCCTTGGGGACTTTCTGCAGAAGGTTTGCAGGAGGAACTACACCAAAGTGTGAAATACCTTCTGTTCTCAAGGCATGTGCAAGACCCTTCTCTGGAGGGTCTCCACAGGACAAATGTCACACCCTGATGCAGACAGAGAGGCTTTGTGTGACACAGCTTCTCTAATTAAAGAACTGAATCAAAGCCAGGGGTGTGTGGAGCTTCCCTTTGGATTTGGTGAACCTTAAATCAGCCCCTCCGTGTGGCCTTGTGGAATTTCAGATGTTATCAGCACACACCACACAGCCAACGTGGCCAGGGGGAGAAGAGCTCACAATCAGCTGCCAGGGTGGTTTAGTACTAAAGATTATGAGTCTTCAGATATTCAATCTATGAGGGACCTTCCTGATCTTTCCCTATTTTTTAAGTATCTACACATATTGACAGGCACAACAAGCAGAACTGGGGAAAAAAAAAAGACTCAATGCTTTTAATGCTGCTAACGATTTTGTGGACTGTGAAAATGCCTAAATGAAGGAAATCAGTCAGGAATAAAAACAACTTCACACTGCTTCATTGCCTTTCCCTCTGATCTTTCAGCAAAAGTCCTCCTCTGCTCCAACATTACTCCCACCTTCAGATTCCCTGTGGCCTCCACAGCTTGTACTGGCACAGCTGACTGAGCCTGCAACAGTTTGTGCTTCATGGGCAGTTCACTTGAAAATGACATTTAAGAAACTCAATGCTGCTGTTTTTTAAAAAACTAATTTGAGTTCCACCTGGAGTTTACATTCCTCCATACACATCTCCATCTATATTCTGCTGCTGCTGCACTGATGTGTATTGCCCACAGCAACTGTGGCTGGATCCCTGGAAGTGTCCAAGGCTGGGATGGATGGAGCTTGGAGCAGCCTGGGACAGTGGAAGGTGTCCCTTCCCAAGGCAGGGGTGGCACTGGATGAGCTTTAAGATCCCTTCCAACCCAAACCACTCTGTGATTCCACGAAAGCCTCACAACCTTCCCAGTCACACACAAGAAGAGAATTCACAGCAGCATCCAGGTCTGAGCAAGAGACAAACGTGAAGGTCAGAGCGTGGGCTGCTCACCAGGAGCAGTTCCACCAGAGAGAGCAGAGACAGAAAGGCACTGGCAGCTCTCAGGGAAGCAGAGGGACCCTTTTCTCAGGAACACATGCACTGCTGGGCTGGCCCACAGCCTGCTCTGCTCCCTGGGAGCTGCTGAGCCTCGGGGAGCAGCCCTGGGGTCATGCTCCCGCTGGGATCCCCATGCCAAAGGCACATGCAGCACACCCTGCAGCCAGCCCGGCCAGCGGGGACAGATTTGGGAAGCTGAGAGCCCGCAGGAGCTGCTTTCCTTCTGACCTGAGCAGCAGCTAGTGCACTCTTGTGGTCTTCCAATGTCACCACAAGCTCGTTGTGCTGGGACAGCAAGTTCTTATGCTGTTGCTACACAAAAAGAAGAACATCACACGTTTCACATAAAGTTCATTCTAAAGATCAGTTAGGGAGGCTGGGGGTGGGGTTTGAACTAGGAAGATAATTCGATTTATTTTGAAAAGAAAATCCTGAGCTGGAATGACAGCACTTATTTATGTCACATGGAATGCATATTAAACAGATGGAGGAAGCGAGCACACCAGGGAAGGAAATTTGGAGGCCAGGATTTGTGTAACTAAAATAAAATTAAAAGTAGGGGTAGATGTTGATGAACGTTTAAAAAAAAACAGAGCTGGAAAACATTAGGCATTGAGTTTTGCCAAAACTCAATTCTCAACTTGTAAAACCAAATTCCCAATTCTAATTTCTATACTAAATTCTTTTTTTTTTTTTTTTAATGGGCATGTACCTGAAGTGCAAGTGGCCAAAAACAAATCCAGTTCAGTCTATTCCTCGCCTTTTTCCCCACACAGCAGAAACTACAAGTGTTAAGCACAGCCTGCTTTGGGTTTGGGAAAACTTGGGAAAAATATTTCCTAAGAATCTGGAAAGTTCTGCTCAGAGCAAAGCCTACCTTGACATCCTGCAGCTGGGTGTGAATGTCTTGGTGAGCTTTCCTCAGCTGCCTGTTCTCCTCCCGTAAGTTATACAGGGATTCTGTTGAACAGAAATGAAAAGAGGTACAGAGTTCAAACCTGGCTGGATTTATAACACCAAGCTTAGCACCAAAATTAAGACTATAATACAATCTACATAACATACACGAGTGCTGCAGTAACAACTAAGTAGAATAATTATATGGCTTGTTTTGCTTACCTCTCTCCCCAGCTCTGTTAAAAGCTTTCCATTTTCAAGCAGAAAATCCTAACATTTGGTGAAATTTTCTATCAATGCACCTGGAATTCTGCATCACTGCCCCCGCTGGGTGCTGCAGATGGCAGAATTCCCTGTGGAAATCTGAATCCTGGAAAGGCAGAGAGGAAGGCACCCTCCTCTCTTTCCCCACATCACACCTGGTGAGTGAGGATTTTCTGTCCCAGGACCCAGCTGCTCCTTTGGCAGGGATGCCCAGATGCCCAGCACGCTCCAAAAGCTTCTGGGAGCAGGGAGAGAGGCTTCTCTTGCCACTTTTTACATGATGTTGACGTGGAGCCAACAAACAGAACAACAAACAGTTCTGCCTGCAGAACCACAGAAGTGCAAACAGCTCCAGAACCAACCCCTGTGTTAGGGACACGAGGCAGAGAAGGCTGTGATGGACACAGCCCCATCCTTTTGTTTTATGGAATTGTGTACTGAGGCTGGAAGAGGCCAGAAAACTGCCCAGAATCTCCAACAGGAAACTGGATGCCAAGAGTGAAAACTGAATTCAGCATCCAAGTGTTCAGGTGCAATGTGCTCCAGAGGAGCTGGTACATACAGGGAAAAAGGAGGTATAAAATGTAAATAAAGTCACTTCATAAAGAGGCACGATTACATCTCTGCTAGCAGTGGCAAATACTCTTAGATTGCCCTTCAGTTACAAAAAAAAGAAGAGGCAAACCTTTTTTTCCAGGTTTATACAAGCCATAGAATTAAAAATTAAAGACTGGCTTAACAACCTCTGATGCTTGACAGGCTTTTAAGTGCTGCGTTTTTTGCTAATTCTGTAATCCAGACGGAAACACAGAGCACATATGAACAGATTTCAGAGAGAGGCCTCAGAAAATCATCAATACAATGTAACTTGCCAGGAGGCAGTTGATGCACGAATGACCTGTGAGTGAGAACAGAGCAAATGCCTCTCTCACACCACATAAAACACAATGGCAAACACCCAATTTAACGTGGGCAGCCAGACACAGGTTACGTTTACCCTTCAGCTTGGAGATCTCCTGCTCCTTCTCCTGCTGCAGCTGGAGGTATCTCTCCTTGTGATCACTGAATGTCCTGCTAAACTCTTCTCCCTGTTTTCGGTGATCTTCCTCAAGGTCAGCGTGCTGTTTCTTTAGCTCTTCGTGTTGACTCTGCAAATACCAAGTTGGGACACTGGAACAGCTCTGTATCTGCAGATCTGGCTAATATTGTCTTTGGCAATTTGTTTAATAAGTGCAGATGAATAGGAAGCATTCATAACAGGAAGGTTATTATTCAAAGCATGCACATTGCAGCTCCTTTCAAACACAAAATGATCTCTGTGATGAGCAGGCTCCTGTTCCAGGGCTGTGTCACCTCACCCCAGAGCTGCACTGTCCCCCTGGGAGCTGCTGAATGTGTCCAAGAAAATCCCTACGTGCCAAACTGGGCGAGGGCTGACAAGTCAGCGTTCCCTACAAGTAATTGCATCTGATAAGATTGAATTACCCACTGCAAAGCCTGACTAGGAAAAACTGCAGGAAACCCTCTTTTGAAAGTTCAGAGGAAGGCACTGCCCACACCCTGAGCCCTGCAGGGGTACCAGAACCCAGGCAGGCCGTGTGTCCCCAGCACAAGCAGTTCCACAGGTCCCTGCTGTCCCAGTCACCCACCTTCAGCATCTGGTGCTGCACGCTCAGGGCGCTGTACCTGCTGTTCGAGTCTTGCTGCAAAACAAAAGCACCCGTGTCAAACCCCCTGGCACCCCTGAGCTTTTGGGAGCCACCAGCCAAGGGATGCAGCTCCCCAGGAAACAAATCCATCCCTCCCCTGGCTTTGGGGCAGAGCAGGCTCCTGCACTCTGCACCTACTGCAGCAAGAACCGATTTTAACTCCTGTTACTCAGCTCCCAAACTGTTCCCCAGTTTCAACGTGAAAGAGCCATAAAATCCTAATTTACTTGCTTTATGAAGAGCTCTCTACAGGTCTCTGGGTCCTCTGCCAGACAGAGCTTTCCTTCTGGCACTTGGTATATAAAACAAAGTTTCTTGATGTTTTTATACTTTCCAGTTCAAAGCCCTTGTGTTAGAAAGCTGTCACTGTTCTCTTCCCTGGGGGCTAAGCTACAAAAAGATTTCTAACACCTTCTTATTCCCCTTTCCCCTTAAATATAACAACATTACGTTTGAACTACAATAATATAAACAGGGGATTATTTTCTAAATTAATTTTCTGGAGAGATATTAGTATCTCCCACTATAGCTCAAATAATTAGGAATTGGAGA
This sequence comes from Daphoenositta chrysoptera, assembly GCA_013397915.1. Lineage (NCBI taxonomy): Eukaryota > Metazoa > Chordata > Aves > Passeriformes > Daphoenositta > Daphoenositta chrysoptera. The sequence goes on along the minus strand of VZRO01006324.1, from coordinate 120,692 downwards.
GCACTTACGAATGCAGAGCAGAGCTGGGATAAGTGAGAGCTCTTTCAATTAGTATTTTGCAAGATCTCTTCCTTTGAACAGTCATAATTGCAAAGCATTTCCTTTTCCTTGCAACTCAAATAGCATCAGCTATTAAAAACTTGTACTAGGAATGATGACTTACCCTTCCTTTATTTAGTGTTTCCTGTGCTTCTAGTTTATAAACAAGAAAATCTGCAACATAAAAGGGAAAGTACTGATGAAAAAAACCACCAGGAAGAGGAGAATTTGTGCTTGAATAACTTGGCTGTTGAGTGCACAAATTCTCTTTAAGAGCTGAATATTCATGCAGAAACGATTTTCAAAAGGATCTTAAAAAAAATAGAAAAACAACCTATGGAGAATTTCACAAAATGCACATATTTTGGCAAAATATTTTCCTTTAGAAGTTTCATAGTATATCTTCCCTTTAAAGTTTCATCTCACAACGAGGGATGCAGAGTTCAGGCTCAAGACTACAGATGGGTAATTAAACCTGTTACATGAACTGTCCCAGCAGAGGCCCAAGAGCATCATTCAAAAGGAAAAGGGCATTTATAAATCGTGTATTCTTGGAAATAACAAGACATTTCCTCATTTATTTCTCAATCCTGTCTCATTTCAGGGTTTGAAAAGGTGTCTCACCCTCGGGTAGCAGCAGGACCATTCTACACTAGATGGCACCAGAAACCCACCGAGACCTGCATGGTGAGCATCGTTTCTCACTCCTTGTCAGCTTTGCCACAGGAATATTTTAATTCAGCAACTGAGTCCTCAGTTTTAGGAAGAACAGAGGCTCTACTCTGAAAATTGCAGTGAATTTAGAGACCGAGGAAACTCAGAGGATGGGATCCTGCTGAACTTCCACAGAGGGCAGAGGTCTAAAAAATACAATTTGTGTTTGCCCCTCACACCTAGAACGTAGTTTTAGTCAGGAAAAGGCATGTAAGCATGTGCTCACCCTAAAGAACATGTGAAAGTACTGATTCCAGGTTTAATTTCCCGTTGATGGACTGCAGGAAAAGATCCCATGGTTTTGGTACAGGTTGTGAATTTTTAGCATGCAAGGACAGGATTTACAGGTGCCCAAACCCCACAAACGTGTTGAGTTTTTTATGTACATGGGTACAAACATATTCTCTGGGTATATTACTTCATGTTGCAGTCATCTGTACATTGTATTAAAAAGATGATTGCTTTTAAAAAGATCTGATTTCAAAAGATTAAATGAAAAAGAACTACTAGAAAGACCAGCACAGCTCTGCCAAGTGGATCCTAATATATTATCCAACTCATTTAAAATTGAAGAAAAACCATTTGAAATTACTTTCTACTATAATCAAGTTAATTGTCAAAGGGAAAAGCACATTTTTACCTTCTTTAGCTTTCTTATGTTCCAGCCTTTCCTTCTGTAAAGACTTTTCTAATCTTGACCGGTGCTCATACACAACTGAGAAGAGAAAATTTGTACAAATTCCTTTAAAAAGTAACATACACAAACACCACCCACCCCAACACACCCAGCGAGTGTTGGCACAGAATGCACCAGGAAAATCCAAGTGGAATGAGGTCATGGGCTGAAGGGCAGTTTGTATCCCTTGTGACAGGAACTTTTTTCCTTTTTGCACGCTTTATCGATCCCAAACCCTGGGTTATTTGCACTGCTAAACACGGAAAGGGATAAGCAGGTGAATGATTTGTTTATGGAGGCAGCCAGCTGTGGTGGAGCTACCAAACCCTCTTCCCTTCTCAGGCGTGCAGGGACATTTTCCACCTTTCCATCCTCCCCTGCCTTGTTTGCACAGGGAGAAGGAAATAAGACAGAGCAGCTCTGGTGCCAGAGGAATTCCTGGCAGCTCACGAAGTGTCACAGGGAGGGAAGGGAGATGCCCAAGGGCAGGACAGCTCCGGGAGGGGCACTGCACAGGCTGCCTGAATTCTTCCAAAAACTGGGAATACACCATTCCTTTGCACTGTCTCCCAGCAAAAATGGCTCCCAAAGAGTGTCCAAGCTACCCATGATTCCTCTGCAGACACCATCCCGAAATGGGGGTTACATCTACGACTGTGTTTGTTGTATCCAGGGGTGTTTAGGACACCCAACATCCTCTGGCACAAAGTTCCCCATCTGGCTGCCAGTAAAGCAGGATTTCATTCAGCCTGTGCTTTCCACATGGAGTTTGGGATGTGGCACATCAGTCCCTATTTACCCTTTCCTCTCCTCTCATTATCTGAAACAGCCAAGTTTGCAGCAAAGATATCGATTAAAACTCATGGAAATGTACAATTATATGTGTTTAAGCTCAGTTTAACACAAGTATCTTTCACTGCCTAAATTACAGTTTGCATTCTTTTAATGAGTTATTAATTTGTATTAAAGCAATGAGTGATTATTCCATCAAAGCTAGGAAACATTTTCTGCGAATAAACCATTGGTGAGCATAAGCCTTCAACAAGAAGCATCAAATGAAGATTTGTATCTTGGCAGCCACAGAAAACTCCTCTAGCACCTTAAAACATGTTCTTAATTCCACCAAGGTGCATTCTGCAGCCTTATCTATGAGTGTTTACGTTTTGGCTCAGAAGCTGGATTGCTAATCAATCCCTGACACCTATCTCCACTTTGCTATTTATCTTCCAAAGTCAAGGGCATCAGTCAAGATGAGCCAACGTATCAACACCCTCTGTAAGAAAACAAGCAGGCAATGAATATTCACAGTCACCAGCAGGCTTGGAGAAGGGGAAAAAAAAAAGAAGCATTACAGTGATGGTTTTATTCAGGCCCTGAAGGTGGTGAATGCTGAATTATTGTGCAAAAGGAACAGTGGTTGTAGCACAGCAGCTCAGGAGAGCAATGAAAATCCATAATGGGCTTCCCCTCCCAGGCAGTCAGGGTGGAACAGGATTTTTGGCAAACACGTGAAACCACAAATGGATTTGGAAGGAGCATTTTCCATTCCACTTCTCTGTCTGCAAGTGCACCTTCCACGGCTGCTCCCGGTGCCTTAACAAGTGTGTGTGTGGGGGAAACCCTGCCCAGCAAACCCATCCCAGGGGCAGCAGGAACGGGGCAGGATTTGGGGTTTAGGGACCTCTCAGAGCTCAGAGAATCCCTGCCGAGCTCTGGGTTTCACCCTGCACTTGCAGGGTCCCAACACAGGCAGTGCATCCTCCTCTCTACCCGCTGTGTGCTAACCCTTGAAATGCTGGGACAAAGCTGGAGAAATCCTAAAACAGCCCCCCAGGTGGCTAAAAAGGACAAGGAAAAACCTCCTCCTACACCTCTGCCCTCTGAGTTCAGTTACTGGTTGGCTCAGCACGTTTCTCTCTGATAAAAGTCGATAATGTGCAATTTACTGAAGGTGTTGATCAAGAATAATTATTAACAAAGCACAGCTTCCATGTTTTCTCACTTGCTGCCTTGGGGAGTAGGTTGCAGGTCAGATTTTAAAAGTACATCCAGGAGTTAATCTCCCATAAATTTGAATTATTTCCACCAGTTAGGAACTCTAGGAAGAGCCTAGACTAAAAAGGGCTTGTTACTACAGCAGGGATTTCTCCTACTTTGATGCCAGCCTGGATATAGGATGTCTGAGCAAGAATCTGAAAGAAATAAATACACTAAAAAACAGGTTTTATAGAAAAGTCCAACCCCAGCAGGGGTTATTCCTTCCCTGTATAAGGAATCTGACAAAATCCCACTGCTGGGATGCACAAATAATTTTTCCTAGGGCAAGCTTTTAATTTTGTAGTGATCTTTGCACAAATAACTGAACTTTATTTCTACATTATATTTAATAGAATGGTAAAAAAAGTGGGGAAAAAATATTGACATCTACTAGCTAATAGGCACTATTCCAAAGCTGGAATTACTGCAGGTATCAGTTTAATTCTTGAAATTACCTATAGAATGTAACCTACACAAATGAACAAAGAACCACAAACTCACAGATCAATAAAGACCTTTCACCTTCCACAAGGACACACTGAACAGTCCTTGAACTGGTCCCAATAAAATCAAGTCCTTAAGATCTTCCCCATAAAGAAAAGGAAGCGAGGGAGAAGGGAGGTGTGGGATGTTCCCACATTACACCACTTTGACCAGTGCTGAACGTTAATTGCAACACAGGAGGCAGGGAGGTGATGAAATTGAGACTATTTAACAGTCAAGGTTCCTTTTCTTATCTTTGCTGTGGACCTCTAAGCAATAAAGCTATTGTTAAGCAAAATAAGCCGTTATAGTACTTTTAAAAGAAAGCATTTCCTAGTTTACATGATCAGCAACTTTGTGACTGTTACTTTAATCATTTCATCAGAAGGATGATCCCAGAGTATAAAATGCTCCAGCTCCCACTGCCTTACATACTGGAAAATAAAGATTACACTGGGATTTAAAACTACTTGATACAAGAAATTTAACTAATTTCAACATGCTTGTTTGTTGGGTAATTCTGAAGTTATTCTCTGAGCTTACAGTAACATCTTGCACTTAAAACCATCAGATTTCAGTAGTCTTGGCAACTCTCAGTGTTATTTTCCCTCACACTGTGGCAGAGTTGAACTGAACCAGCAGCTTGGGGTAAACCACACTGGCACTTCTCTGGTGACACTGCAAAGGTCTGCAGAACATAGACTTGCTGGAAAAATAGTTAATTCCCCATTCCTGTCCCTGCAAATAGAACCATTTAAAATGTGAACCCATGGAAAAAGCTTTTCTGCTGAGAGTAAAGCATTTCCATGAGCCAAAGTGGAATCCCTTCAATATGGGATGTAGGAGAAATTCTCTAATCCAATGACAATAATTAAAATTTTGATCTCAGATGATATTTCATGACTCCACTGACACATTTCATGCTGTGAGGAGGTGTCATTAATATAGCAAGAGCTGCTCCCCAAGCTTCCAGCCCAGTATTTAAATCAGTGAATCTGCTTTCAAACAAGGAGATCCACTGATTTCACTACTGATAATCTTATCAGAAACAGATTATCTAACTGTGGGTAGCTGCTGGACAAGCAGCAGGATTCCCCACCATGCTGGCTTCAGCATCACAGTGTCAGCTCCATCTATTTCAGAGACTCAACTGAGGGTTTAGCAATAAATAGATATTCCAGTGATACTGCAAATATCTTAGAAAAAATGGAAGTGTTCCCACAGTAAAGACTAAGAAATCTGTGTTTTAGGTATAGCACAAGGAAACAACATTACAAAAACCATCTATTTATCATAGAATGGTTTGGGTAGGAAGGGACCTTAAAGCTCCTCTTTTTCTACCTCCTGCCATGGGCAGGGACACCTTCCACTATCCCAGGGTGCTCCAAGCCACAATATTTACAATAGATTGAACAAAATGTTGCAGCTGTTCAATAATTTATGTCCCTGAAGTTTTCTGGTTTGAATTTCCACAAAAAGGACAGAAATAGAAACCAAGATAATGTGGAACTGATTTGTGTGTGAGGCTTCCTTACAGAACATGCAGGCAGGGATGGACTGCTCTCATTTTGCTCTCTGCAACCACAGCTGGCACCGTGTGGACTATGAGAATTACCTTTACTTCCAAACAAACTCCTACACTTTGCAATTTACTCACATGATCAAATAATGGTTTTGTCTAATTACAGCCAGTCATGTCAAATTCCTCCTGGAAAACCACACCATGCATTGGCAGTTGTGCTTAAAAATGACCTCTGCTTTGACTGAATTCCCTAAACATTTATTTTGTTCACAGTATTAGTAATTTGAAAAGTTTGTATTTAGTATCTGGATCTTCACATTCAGGTTTATTTTGTTGTTTGTTTTTTTTAAGAGAAAGCATAACATCTGCTTTCAGAGATCCTGCACCAAAAATGATCTATCAGTTAAAATAAATGTGTTCCTCTGACTTACTAAGCATTCCAGTAAGAAGTTCTAAGCTCCAGTAAGTGGTTCCAGTTTTGCCTTCACTGCAGTTCTGAAAAATGGGAAGTGCTGGGGAATTTGGCACATTAATGCACCTCACCCCAGAAACACACACTTGTATTTCTAAGAGATCATTGTGGCCTCCATTCAATTGTAAGGATGACAGGAAAATTAATTTCTAAACTGGAGCAAGCATCTACATTTAATAGAATCCTTTTTACTCCACCCTGCCTCACATAGTGCCTTTCTTAGAAGTCAATAACCCCTCTAGGAAACAACGGATTTAAGATAAGTTGGGACAGAAGGAAGGATTTATCATGTTCAAACAGTAAACTGTAATAGCTGCTGCTAAAAATAAGTTGGAGAAGGGGTATTAAATGCGATTAAATATTTAATCCCTTACAGATAGGCTTCAGACCTGACTTTTATCAGGAAGGAGATCATGTTTTCCAGAAAAGATTTCCAGTGCACTCCACAAAAGGTTTCTTCCAACCCTTGGTACCAAGGGTGGGATCAGCATCCCACCTTGCACTGCTGTTTTCTGTACACCAAGAGATGATAAAGGCTGTTTGTATTTTTTCCTTGGAGTGATGATAAATGCAAATAGTTCAAAGAAAACCTGTGTAGCGATTTGAGACTTAAATTAGCAGAAAAACACACAAACATTGATAAAAGCTGCAGAGACAACAGTTTTGTTCCCACACCATCTCTGAATGTCTGGGTCTGCTCGACCCTCAGCTCCAGGAAACAAGGGCCTGTTCTTTCAAAAATTATTTTAGACTTTTTTTTCAATTTTATGCAGGTCTAGTGAGAGGGTCTACACTAATATCTATATTCAGAAACTAGTAAAAAATAGACTTTGAAGAAAAAAGCTCAATCTATAGATGCACAAACTGCATCCAGAACTCAAGAGTCTGAGTTAGTGATTCATTTTTTGACTGAAAATGGCTTTGTTGAGTGAAGTGGTGTGGATAGGAGCAGGCTCCTTACTCTGCCCTCTGGGAGCTCAGGCAGACCATGCTTCTCTCAACATCTCTGCAATTAAGCCCTGGAAATGACTGCCAAACTCTGGTATCTGAGTCACCTCAGGAAAATAAGATAGCAGGCTGATTTCAGACACGTTAGGGGAGGGGGAAAACATAGAGGACAAGGTGGAATAATTGCAGTTTCTTTTATTTCTTAATTAATGATGCACAGTAGAAAATCCCAAAAAGTTTGGGTTCTGCTACATCACCAGAAAAAGATCAGAACTGCATCCAGCTCACAATACCCTTCCTTAAACAAGGAACAGCATCCAAACAGTTTGAATTCCTCAAGTGCTCACCTCAGGCTCCAACATGACAAGAAATTCATGCTCCTGAATCCTGAAAATCCCAAGAAAAACCACCCAAAGAAGGATTCAGCTTTAATTACTTTTTCTGTAAAGCTCATTTTTTCAGTAATCTGATTTATTTAGCTTTCATTACCATCAAACCTCAAAACAGCACCTGACTTTCAGCAGGGCAGATTAAATGACTTTTTCCCTGCAAGGATCCCGTTCCAAAAGGAGCAAAGTGAACTCTGTTAGCCACAAATTGCTGGCAATATCCTCACCAGCACATCAGAGATGCTATAATGGCCACTCAAATCTCACAGAGGGTGGAAGCCTTACTCATAAGTTGCCCCACCCAAACTCACAGGCTGACGAGGAAACAGCCAGCTCAGCAAATGCTTGGAACATCATTTTTAAGGCTCAGGAATTCAGGCAGGCAGGAGATGACTGTCCAAGAAGCCAGAATGCAAACTCACCACCACGAACCCATCCTGCCTCAGCTCTGAAGTGTCCACTCAGCTCCATCACTGAGCAGCTTTAGGAGGCTTAAATCAACATCAGTAACAAACGTTTGGATTTATTTTGCATTATGTTGGCCACCAGGTCTTGTGTTAAACCAGGGAGGGGGAACAGCAAAACCCAGGGAACAAACCCACCCCATGACCTCATTGTGCTCAATATTCCCCCAGCCTGCTCTGTGATCCTCAGCCAGGGCCCAGCTGGGCTGCACAGGAGATGCTGCTGCACTGGTGGAAATTTATCCTGGAACTCTTGTGTCCACAAGGAAAGGGCACTTGGGCATGGATCACAGGAATGAAAAAATATAAATACGGGCACGTGCTCAATTTATCTTTCAAGTCAGAATTCAGCTGCTGGACATGGAAATTCCGCTGTGGACCTGGAAACAAAGTTCCCTGAGTTAACTGATCTGAGCAGAGCTCCAGCACCTTTCCTGTACTTGGGTTATGAGTAAAAGCTGGATAATTCCAGATAGCTCAAAATCTTGAGGCTGAGCTGCAAACCAGACACATATCTATCTAGTTTTATACATATATATATGTACATGCAAATGCATATATGAATATACATTACACCACATACATCTTCCATACTAAAATTTTGCACAATTTCAAGCGTTTCATGTGTTTCAAGTATTTAGAATATTAAATATCCATTGAAAATGTGAATGGAGGTACAACAGCCAGATTTTCAGAGGAGGTTACAACCCAAAGCTTTCCATTTCAGGAAGCCAGGTAGCAGAATTTGGGATGCTGTGCACTCCATTTCAGGGGAAGCACACACAGAACCAACTTCTCCTTTTACAGTGCTACCATGGATCTCTCAGGCAGCAACAAAACACCATCAAAATAAGTGCTGCAGTGTTATGTGCAACCTGAAAGTCATAGGAATGACAGGAATTCAGGATTCTGGTTTTAGGAAGAACAACCAACCACACAGGAGCTGCAGCAGATGCTGCTCTACTTGTCTGATGCATGTGAAAAATCAGCCATCAAAAGTAGTGTTGGTTGTTCCCAGCTCTGCCAACTCAATGTCCAAGTTTAGGGCACTATAAAAGGGATGTGACAGTGAAGTACACCCACATCTGTGTGAGGTCAGAGCAGCTGTGGCACCTGTGCAGTTTGCATGATAAATATTAACCACTAAAGTGACACAGAACTGTGACCTGGTACTGTGGTGCATTGAGCAATTCTACACACGTAAAGCTACCTTAGATCTGACCAGCTCCTAGCAGCTCACCCCACAGAGACTGATTTAGGACAACTGGCACAACAGGCACAGAGGAATCCACATTTGCTTTACAGCCAGTGCTTTCTAGCACTGGATCAGAAACCTCTGAGGAAATCCACACCTTGTCCACAGTAGGGAAAACTCTTTTAAATCCAGAGTCCCTGCTGGGCTGGCTCCCAAGATCACAGGACAGTCTCAGGCTGCACAGAGATTGCACAAAGCACTCAGACAGGTTAAGACTCTTAGAGGAAGAGCAGGAAAAATTAAGACAGTAAAAGGCACTAACTGTAGGCTGTTATTAGGATTTCGGATTAAAACAGATTAAACAGATTAAAATAGTACACGAGGGGTTACTTAACACCCAGAGGATGAGACGACAGAAGCTGCAAGGGCTAAAAAGACATCTCTAGATACTTTCAATCCTGCAGCAGTCACAGGTACAACCAGGCTCACCTGCAGCTCTCAGTGTGGTTCTGTTCTGCCAACTGAAGCCTGCTCCTGTATGGCCAACAGTTCAAGACTTAGTCTGACACATCTTTAAAGGAGGCCAAGAGCACCGAGTTTTGGTTTTATCATTTTAAGAAATATTAAGTAAGATTATCTCCATGTTTCAAATGTATATAGTGCTCAAAGAATGAGATTTAAAAATAATCAGCTTACAAGGAAGATTAGCTTCTCTATGAAAGACCTTATAGATAACATTGACTTTAGGTTTTCTCAGCAGTCAAAAAATTTTGTGTCATCTCTAAATTCTGCCCCTGGTATTCCCTTTATGGATTACAAAAGCAGCCCTGCTTTCTCCGTGCCCAGCAGAACTTTGATAGAGAAAAATGCCAAAGTTTGATGTTCTTTACAAAATCTTCTGCAACCTGACCCTCTAAAGGGGGTGGGTTTAAGATCCCAGCCTTTCTAACCCAGTTATTGTGTTCCCCAGGTCTGCCATCCTTCCCTTTGTACCCTGGCCTTATTCCAAGGGGCACAAACACTTCCCAGTGGAGTGGCTGGAGCTGTGAACACCAGAGAGAGCAGAACTCCCCAAAACAGAGCCATGTGCAGCTCTCTTCAGATCAGGTGTGTTTGTTAATGATTCTGAGACTCCTCCTGCCCCATCTCCCAGTGATCTGTGCATTCTGCCCTGGCATTTTCCCACGTATTCCCAGGAGATTGAGCCTCCTTCATGTGTTGCTGTGTTTGAGCAAAACAAGGCAATGAAAAAGATAAAAATCTAAGACAGCTGGCTTTTCAAGGAAAAACAGAAAGAACAGCTCATTCGGGCATGAAGAACTGGCAAGTACCAAAAAGAGAGTTGTTATTACCTACAGAGATTAAAAAAAACCCATAAAAACATGAAAAATATTAGAGGGGACAGTAGGAAGTGATGGGAGCTGCACTCAGAGCTACACTGAGGCTCTTGATTCAGATCTTGGGCAGACCAAAGGCACTCAGGTCCTAAACTACAACCATGTCCATAAACTCAGGAGTGTCCATGAACCTCAGGCATTTCACAAATGGCCTCAAGTTTCACTCACAAGCCCTGACAAGGGCACTCACAAGCTCCTCTGTGTACAATCAGGAAAGCAACTCCCTTTGTAGGCTCCAGCAGTCACAACAAAACCCTACAGAAAGTCAGACAACAGGTGATATTTCACTGTCATCCAAGAGATTCAGTCCAGTCAGACTTCCAGGGGCACAGCCACAATACCGCCTCAGGATTCTCAAAAACACCACTTTTAGAAGTTGCTTTTTATTTTTTCAGTTTACATTTAAAAATAAAAAGCCTCCTGATGAAATGGTCGTTCAGGAAATAGAAGTCCAAGGTATCCTTTTCTGCTCAGCTTTAAAATCTTATTTAATCACCCAGGATAGCTGTGAACAGCAAGAAACCAACCCCTGTTGATGCAGCACGCTCCTTTCCTTTAACTTTGCCCTTTAAATGGTTTCTTTCTAAAATATTTCAGAGTGCTTCCATCATATTTCAGGCCCCAAAGTTATCCATGGTCTAGGATCTATAGAGAAACTGGTTATGCTGCATAGAAAAGATAACTTGCATTACTAATGCAATACTTTAATTTTATTGTTCTCATAAAACAATAAACTCAAAGAATAATCTTTGGACGGCCAAGAGACGTAGCTCAGATATTCTTAGAGGTTTGGGGTTTTTTTATTTGGCAACAGGAACATTGTTGATTTAAAATCCAGGTCACCTAAAATCAAAAGTTCAAAGTGCAGTCAGATACTGCACCTGCAAACGGGACTTTCTGTCAGCATTTTATGTTGTTTCCAAGTCTCTGCTTAAAGAAAATTCTTTCCTGTTGTTCCAGAACAAAGAGTTAAATAGGAAAGGTTCAGGAATGGGTTTGTGGTGGATATCACAGTCAGCACTGTGCTTGTGTCTCTCAGCTGGGCACAGGCACAGGCTCTGAATTGCCTGGGTTCTCCTCACTAACAAACTCCTACTGCAAAAATCCAGGTGATTATACAGGGGAGGCCACTGCAGAAAGGCAGGGAAGAAAAGCTTATTTCCCAAATCCTCTGAAGTCCTCAGGAACATAACTTCCCTTTACTTCAGTGGGGTATCAGGCAGCTAGTGGCTGCTGCTGCAATTAGTATTTCTCTGGGCTCTCACCCTCTCTTAGGTATAACAGCTACTACCAGAAAACAGCAAAATTTAAAGAACCCTTTTTTATTGTTACATTTTATTTTTCCTTCTATTCTGTTACTTAATTGCCAGTGATTATTTTTTTAAACAGGGTTTACTGCTACCGTACTTGGCATAGATAAATCCTTCTGCTTAATGGGCTTGATACACTGGCATGGATCCCAGAACCATGTGAGTTTATTGCATGGATCATCAAATCTATTAATGTTATCAGATCCTGGTCCATATTTCACATTTCCCATTGATACTGAAACAAGCAAGAGAATTACATAAAATGCAGCTCCTACAATTGCCTGCTGCTTCCACGAACATGCTTGGACAGATGATGGCTACTCAAAATAATGTTTCAAGCATGGAAAGTTCAAACCAACAGTCCAGACCTCACATATCTGATCCAGAGAATCTCTCCTCTGTGTAAGGATAAAGTTTGTTGCACGCTGCTCTTTGGCAAAGCCGGAGCGACAGAAAAAGCCAACTTGTCAAATTTTAGCTTGAGAACAAGATGTTCCTGTGTCCTCTGTTGGCAAATGCACAGCCTAGCAAGAGTAGCCCTTCAGCCATCTGCCACACACCCACCTCCCAGCCAGGCATTTACACCTTTTTCGGGACTAAAATGAAGGTTTCTGGCAAAGAGCTCCACGGTATTACCTGGAAACGGCCTGAAATTGAACTGCTAAGTAACGACAGTGTCAGCTGGTGACTAAACACATTGAGGAACAAATCGCTGTAGGAATCCAACAGCATAAGCCCAAGTCTGTGCTCTCTGCACACAAACCATGTGCTGCCAGGCATGCTTTGATGGATGCTTCCACAGGGAAAAGGACGGCTGAGGATCACCCTGAAGTTTAGTGCTGCTACAGCAGAGCCCTCTGATTCCTCTTTTATGCTATTTTGAGAAAGAAAACTTAAAAGCTGGCCCTGGGCTTTATCTGTGCTGACCTGATAACCTTGCACTTGACAATTCCAGAGGTGCTGAGGTCTTTCACTTCCCAGACCATTGATGTTTCAGGTATATCCCTGCTGCTTTGCTTCTGATTTCTGGGCATGCACATGTCAGACACGGACACCTTTTCATCTTCAACTACAGGACACCCACATCTGCATCCTTAAACCAAGATACAAGGATCTGTATTTATGTGGCACCTTTAAGCCAAGAAATTCAAAGTTACTCCAAAAGTAATAGAACAGCCTTACCCAAGTAACTTACTTGAACTTTACTTTTAAATTACCCTTTAAAAACACTTTATTCGAGTACTCCTCTCCTCCATCCTGGAGCTACTTAAGGTTTATGCTGCCCAGGAACTGCAGATGGATGTTCAACATAAAACCCTGCAAAGACAACAGAGAAGCCCACAAAAATCCCCGACTGGACACGGTCTGCACTGTTAGATGGGCAGCAGGCAGCACGCCTGCCTTTCCCTTTTATGCCAGGAACTGCCAAGTGGTGTGCAGTCCTTTGGGAATAAGAGTCACTCCAAGATGTGCGGGAGCGAGTGGCAATGAGAGCTCTCTAGGAATCCTCGACCAAACCTCGCCCTGACCTCGGCGGGGCTGGGATCCCAGCGCGGGGAGACCCTGCCACCCCCCGGGCTGGAGGAAAAGAAGGGCGAGAAGGAGCAAAACTTCGAGAGAGGTTGGACAGCCGGAGGAGGAGGAAGGTGTTCTGCAAGCCCCGCGGGCGGGCAGCAGAGGCTCCTGCCGAGGGAGTACCTTGTAACTGAGCCGAGAGCGACTCCTGATGCTGCTGGTACTTGAGCGCCGTGGCCTCAGCCCTCCTCAGCTGGCCCTGCAGCTCGTAGTAGAGCATCGCCCCGTACAGGAACCCGAACACCACGGTCAGCAGCAGCAGCGTCTGGAAAATCCGCTTCTGTTTCCGGGAGCACATCCCGTTGCCCATGTCCCCGGCGGGGTCCCGAGGGCCCCCGCCCGTCACGGCTCAGCGGCGGGCGGGAGGCGGCGGCATCGGAGGCCCCGCCTGGAGGAGGAGAGGAAGGGAAGGGAAGGAGGGGCGGCGGAGGCGGGGCCGGCCGAGGGTTTCAGCCCCTGGGCACGGCCGCGGCGCCCGGGGCGGTCTCCCCGGTGCGGGCAGCAGCGGGGCTCATGCCGGGGATGCTCCGCTCCCTGCGGCCGCGGGGGCCGCGGGGAACAAAGGCGGGTCCCGGCCCCGCACCGCCGCGTCCCCGCTCGGCCGCGGCTCCCCCGCCGCGGGATCCCCGAAGGAAGTCCCGCTCCGGGCGCGGCCTCATTGGGTCGGGCCGCGGGCTCTGCCCTCCCTCCGGAGCGCATTGGGCGCCCGCCGCGTCCGTCCGCAGCGGCCGCGCTTCCCCGCCCTCACGGCCTCGGCGCCCGCCGCCTCAGCGCCTCAGCCGCGCTGTGGGGCGCCTCGGGAGCGGGGCTGCTGTGGTGAGGGACAGCGGGGCTGACAGCAGGGGTGACAGCAGGGGTGACAGCGGGGGTGACAGCCGGGGTGACAGCAGGTGTGGCACCGGGGCTGTGACACCGGGGGTGACACACGGCCCGTCTGGGGCTCAGGGGCACCGGGAAGGCGAAGCCCGAAGAGCCTCGTGTAGCCAAGCACCTGCGGTGTTCATGGAATTCCAGGATGGTTTGGGTTGGAAGGGACCTTAAAGATGACCCAGTGCCACCCCTGCCATGGCAGGGACACTTCCACTGTCCCAGGCTGCTCCCAGCCCCAGTGTCCAGCCTGGCCTTGGGCACTGCCAGGGATCCAGGGGCAGCCACAGCTGCTCTGGGCACCCTGTGCCAGGGCCTGCCCACCCTCACAGGGAACAATTCCTGCCCAATATCCCATCTCAACCTACTCATCAAATCAATCTGTTTTTTGTAGGTTGTTGGCTGCACTTTGTTTTGGGTGTTGAATGTCACAGCCTTCACTGTCCTTGGCCTCTTCTTCCCCCAGAGCCCAGCCCAGGCCGCTGGTGCATCTCAGTTCAGGCACCCAAAAATGTGGCATCCTGATTCTGTGCTCCCAAATCCCCCTGTGGTGCCGACAAAAGCGAGACAGGTCACGTATACTTCATCAGCAGAAATTCAGAATTAGCCTAAATACAGCTCCCTCTCCTCGTGTATTTTATTCCAGGACAAACAAAACCCAGCCAAGACTCAAGCTAAACTAGAAGAATAAGCAAAAAAATCAAATTCATATGCCGAAGTTGTTTTTTTTTTTTCCTAAATATATCTAGCTCATAAATATATGTTTTTCATAGGCATTATTCTGGCCTTAATAGAAAAACAACATCAAAGAAGCTTAAGAAATTCTTATTCAAATATTCTGCATATTCCAGTAATTAATAGCAGTCAGTACCACAAGCTAATATGATTTCTATGGTTATTTCAAATATCTGTTTGACATATTTTCATTTAATGGAATCCCTTGCTCTCGGTTTGAGGACCAGAATGTTTGAAATTACAAGTTAGACATCCAGGAAGGGATTGTTATTGCTTTGAAATAGTGATGATTAAAAAAAAATTTTAAAAAAAAAAAAAATCGTGACCTTTTCCCTTGTCTTTAGGAAGCTTCCTGGGGTACTCAGAGTTACATTTAAAATCTTTTGTTTCAATCATTAATGTTTCAAGTTGAGGTATTTTCATTCTAGTTTAAGTATCCATTTCTTTCACAAAAAAATATTCCCAGAAAGTTTCTTACTATCACCCAAGCTCCAGCCCCCCTACCTCTCCCAAACTCCTTCAGAGCTGTCCTGTGCTTTTTCCATTTCTGGGTCTTCAGGCTGAGCTCTGCTGAGTAAAATGAGATCATTCTTTATTTTTGGACTGAGACTTTCAAATCACTGGGGGTGATTTATACGTCAGTATCACAGCTCTTCAAGTGATTTATTTTTTTTGTGTTTCCACTTGTTGTTTACATCACCTCTCATAAAACCAGTCTGTGTCTTTAGTTTGGATTAGTTTGCACTGGAGAACAATTTGCTGACATTTAAAAATGTTTAAAATGATAAAATGTAAATTTAAAAGGACACTGAACCCACAGTGTTATTTAATATCTATTCCAAATACATTTAATTGATTATGGTGTAAATATACTCTAACTGCTTGTAGAAATTGGCAATATCATTAACAAATGCTAAGGGGGGAAAAAAAAGCACAAATTACTGTCTCATTTTGTTTAATCAAATATTACTTATATTCAGTAGCTGCTAGTGATAGATCTCTTCAGCTCGTGTAAATTGTGATTCTCCATGAACAAACCAATTAAAGTTGAAATGAGGAATTTATTGGGAGCAAGGGACTATTATGCCAAGCTATTAGGCAAATTTGAATTGGAAGTCCCAAAATAGAAAGGTTTGGACCTGAAAGAGGCTGTAATATATTAAAAAGCATTAAATTAGTTGCTAGGAGAGAAATGTTACTCGGGCTGATCTCTGGGTACGTTACGGATCTAATCAGAGGAATGAGGGGTGGGTGGTTCCGGAGCCACGGGGAGCTCGGGGGCTGCGGGGGGAATTGGGGGCAGGAATTTTCACCCAGCCTTTCCCCAGCTCCGCTTCCATGTCCCGGGCAGAGCGGGCTGGAGCCACCCAGCTCCCGGCAGTGCTCGGCACCGGCCGCTGGCCGATTCCACCGGATTTAACCGGGAGATGTTAGCAAAAGAAGTTCCTCCAGGCTTTGAGAAATGTCTAAATTATAACCCTGTAAGACCCTGCACATGAGGAAAGGCTACGGGTACTCAAACTCAACTGCATAACTGAGAACCTGATCAGGGCAGAGTTGTTAGAAAAATCCCATTTCCTCGGGACACAGGTTGTCATCACCAACCACAAGATGTGGGAAGTGCATCCCTCTGTAATTTGGACACCACAGAACAACATTTTTTGGTTTGCTTGTTTCCTTTATTTTCCTCCTCATAATATAATTTTCTTATATTTTCTCTCATTTTTTTTCACTGTCAGTTTCACTAAACTCATTACCACAATTATTACATAACTAGGGATACCAATATCTAATAAAAATTATCAATGAACAGCTTTGAGTTTTTCCAGAATGGTGTAATGAGCACAGCAGCTAAACAGATCAGGCAGCAGGCCTTTTATTTATTTTTATTTTATTTTAATCTTCCCAGTCAATGGATCAGGGATCCCAAGCGATGGAAATGCACAGTGCAGGTTGTCCCACACAAGTCACAGCCCATTCCTTTGGTTGCCAGAAGTTAAGGAATGTTCTGGCAAGGCATCTGTTATTACCTCTCCAGCTACAAAGGACATTCCAGCTGCAGATGTTTAGCCAAGAATGACTTTTTTGTCCAGTGGCTAAAGCTTACTAACACATACAAACACTGTTTTAACATGCTGTGTCATCTATTAGTGATCAGGAACTGCAGGAATAAAAGGACTGGACTTGAAGAGGTGAACGCTCCTGGGAAAATTGAATTTACCCCTGCCTGAGGTCGTAGTTTGTGACATTGGGGGAAGTCAGGATTTTTATAGCTGACCCATGTCTGAGTGTCCAGCTTGAGTAATCAGTGGAACTCTGTTTGCTGATGTCCACATTGGAGGTGAGGACCAGGAGGGCTGTGTTTTAATATAGAAAGTTCTATGTTATTTAATATTCTGGGGGAAAAAAATAATCAAACATAAGGCATCCCAAGCTGGACACTCCAAGTTGTCAGAGCTTTGACATTTCTGTTCTGGTGCCCCAGTTCTGGATGTGGAACAGCAGGTGGTGATTGACTTTTACTTCATGGATGCATATAAAGACACCTTTATATAAATCCCTCAGCATTCGTGGTAGGAATGGGGATAAAACACCGGTGAGAAAACGGTGTGGGGGTACAAAGAGTAACTTAAACAATTCCCTGCTGGGGTGAGAAATGTGGTGCCTGGTGGAGATGACTGAGGAGGCTACACTGTAACTTTATCTTGTTTCTGATGCTTCCCGACTTAAACAGCCTTGTCATTTTACTGCCTCAAACCCATTATCCTCTGTAAATAATTCATGCGGGTAAGTAGTTGCATTCCAATGTACAGATGCTGTAGCAGGGCTAGGAGGTAATGGAGCTCTGTTTGCCACAGAGCCACAAATTCCCTGTACCAGTGACACAGACAGGATGCACTTGGAATTGCCATACGTGACTTTATGTCACTGCCATGCAGTCACCACAGCTGAACTCCAGCGTCTCCTGTGCTGGAGCCATTTATTGCCTGTCAAGGCAGAACAACTTCTAAGAAACACTGAAATTTGATCAGCCTTTTGCTGCAATCCACAGAAAAAAAACCCCCTCCTCATGCCATTACATGTTCCATTGTTCTCGACATGACAGTTTCCATAAAAACAGTAGTAAACACTTAAAATAAATAGTAGGATCCCGTATCTTTTAGGCAGTGAATTGACTTTAAACAATGGTCAGGTGATCCACCTTATGCGGAATTCGCAATGGGAAACCCCTGTTCCTGAGGAGCAAAAAAGAAACATAATAATGATTGACTGCTAGTGATAATCTGGATACTCCTGCAATTAAGAGGCAGAATATCTGAACCTTTGGGCACCGATCTAACAGCACATTTTGTGCATTGACACAGGGAGCTGTTTGTGTTTTACTTCTGTGGGGTTTTCTGATGCTGCAGCTCCCTCTGAACCAGTGGGTGAAATGCAGACAACAACTCGGGCTGCCCCATGTAGAGAGAGGAGTTTTGCAGGATGAACAAGTGCACATCAAAGCCCTGGGGCTGTGCCTGCAGCCAGGTGGGAATGGGAGGGGAAAGTCCTAAAAGGGAGGAAAAGCCCTGACTCCTGGGGGAGCCCCTTGCCGGGGTTACAGGACACAGGAGCCTGGCGGGTTCTCCGAAGTGCTGGGGAATTCTCTGTCCCACCTGCGAGGGCAGGGCCCTCCCCACGCTGCTCTGAAAGGACAGCAGCTGCATTCCGCCTTTTATGAGTTAGGGGAAATTGTTGAACTTGGGAAGGCTGACTGCAGACATTGTTTTTCTCTCATACACAGGATAATCTCCAGTGATTACATTTTCCTGGTGCATTTCCCGTTGGGCTGTCCAGACTGGAGGCCGTGGCAGATGCAGGAGTAAATAGGTCAGTGAATTTTGAATTGTTCCATCCCCTGCTTTTTCCAGTCTTGTCACAACTTACCCACTTTTTTTTACAGTCTTTGTTTTTCCAGCACCTTAATAAAAGCCAGGATCTGAAATCCCACAGCTGTAAAACTGTCTGGCCTTCCAGAAATCCCATCTTCGTAATTGTTTATGTTATCATTGCACTGTAAGATAGTGAGTGATGAACTAATGAACATTCATTGATGTTTATAGCTGGGATATCCTTGTGATTTTTAAAGGATCTGAAATGGAGACTTTCATATGGAGTTTGGAAACTCTTACTTTGTAAAGTAAATTTGAGGAGAGAAAACAACCACTCAGGAATTTATGTTTAAAATCTGAAGAAATACAGATAAAGAATTTTAAATGAGCTTAAAATGAACTCAGGACTTCAACAACCATATCCACATTCATTTTCATCTTCATGAGACTGCTGTCTCTGTTAATGATATTATCATGGCCTGGCAGACTCAGAAACAGAAGCTGTTTTTCCAGTCAGTTACAGAGTTATCCCCAAATAGTAGTTTTAATTTAATTGAAGTTATTGACTTCTAGCTTCTTCCTATTCACCAAGAAAATGTGTGCAGGCTTTTTTCCCCAAACACAACTATATTTCCTAATTGTTAGTCTTGGAAGGGCTTTGCTGTTACATTACAAACTAAAATTAGTTCCAGTCCAAAGGAATTCTACATATTTGTTTGGGAACATGTAAGAGTATGGAGGAGTGGGGAAAAGGGCTGAATTTGAGAAAGACCTGCTGAAAAACCTTCAATCTCTTCTGAAAGATATCCGAAATTACTTCAGTGCTATTAGTGAGGAATTACTCTCAACTCCTTCATGTTGAGAGAATTATTGTGTTTTATTTGCTACCGAAGCCTCATTTGAGTCCCATTTTGCCTGATTCTGGTTTTATTTGAGTTCCCTACAAAGGGTTTTGTGTAGGATTCTCTCCACATTCTCTTATTCACTGGAAGATGAATGGCTGGTGGCAGCCCTCAGTCACTTCCACGTCAGTTTTCCCCCCAGCTTTCCCTGTTCCACAGCTCCCTGCTCTGTCTGGGATCGGGGTGTTCCTGCAGAGGTCAGGTTTATTATGCACATAAGTGAGGATGACAAAGTAAGGAACCACTAAGGACTTGAATGATGATGGTCCTAAAATAAATAATTAACAGTTATACCAGTCAGACTCCTGAACCAGCTGCAGAAACCACACTGAAAATTGATCTTTTTTTGTCTGTGAAGAAACACAACTTGGCTTTTGGCTTGGATCCGTCCAGCACCGTAAGGACAGGAAAAAAGATCCCGGGAGCTGTTTGTTTTTGTAGTTATTAAAACCGATGAGCTCAGAGTTTGGAAATGCTGGGAAAAAAAAAAAAAAAAAAAAAAAAAAAACTGGCGGANAAAAAAAAGACCTGGAGCAAAGCAAGGGGAATTCACACGCAGGGTGGAGAGGGAATGTTGGATATCGGTGCCACCTAGTGGGAATTCTCCAGAAGATCGAGGAGAGCCAGGCTGCTGTTTTTCACCCTAAAAAGTCTCCTAGAGAAATAAAGAAATCATTGATGAGGGTGTGGGTGCTCAGCAGCATCAATAAGTAAGGCTGGAGTGTGCGAGATGGAGGCCACAGGTGGTGGATGGAAAAAGTAAAGTTAATTAAATCTCTGGCACAGCTCCTTACCAAGGGCACTGTGTCTTTTCGAGTCAGCTAACAAAAAACCCCTAGCACTGCTCAGTGGGTGTAGGGGAGCTCTTTGCCTCTGGAATATTGCCCTGGAAGGTTGGGGAGGGGCTCGAGACAGTGCACATGCAGGATTTATTAACCATACCTGGGCTGGAAGTGCTTGGAGGCAATGGAGCTCATAAAGTTTTACAAGCATTTACACAGCACATTTACATTGTGAATAAAGAAGTGCTACAGCTGCTGGTAAGAACCTCTGCATGGAGTTACTGCCTTGTAAATAATGGGCCTTGAGAGCAAAATCTACTCACCTACAGTATCAGACATTCTTGTGCTCTGGCCATGATGATGAACAGTCCCTGAGAGTCACGAGGTCCAGCTCAGTGCATGCCTTTTTTGTTTGATTTAAAAAAAAAAAAATCAATTTCTTTAGGAAATGATGTTGCAATCAAGCAAGGGTGTTGTGTTCGTGTGTTGTTCACTTTCAAACCTTGCAATTCATTGTCTAACTCGAGCAGATTTACCAGAGGGCAGCAATCTCAGATATGACATTCCTGAAAGTTTCATGCAAATTGGTGTCTGGGTAGAGGAGAGTGAGCCAGGGGGAAATGTGCCATCAACTGGCCTCTAATAACATGGAAAAATACTTAATACACACTGCTAGCACAAAATAACCCTACCATTACTTTTCATAGTAAACTATAAACCACAAGATTTTCAAAGATAAGCTTCTGCTGGATGTATTTGTTTAGGCAAAAGCAACAGAAAAGTGGTAGTAAAAGAGCAATGGGAGTGGGATCGGGGCATTGAGCAGCATCAGGGGTTTTACTCCTGGTTCCACCCTCTGCAGAGGGATCCCTCACAGCCCAGCACTCTGCCTGGCACCCTGGCACCTCTGGATGCCACAAGGATTCTGAGCTGGAATGTGTTTAGATCCTGGCAGAAACCCAAAGAGTTTGCCTTACCTGGATGGCTCCTGCTGTTCCATAACAGAGCAGCCTGGTGCAGTCTGTACATATTCAGATCCTTGCTCTTTGCCACTCATTCTTCTTCAAATGTGAGATCACCTTGTCCCCGGGTCCAGAACTGCAATGTGTGACTGCCAGAAGACAGAGGGACTGATGGCCCTTTGATTTAAAAGGGGGTGGCAATTCAGAATCCCAGGAAAAACGAACCACAATGGAATGAACTCCTGAGCTCTGTGCTGCCCCTGGGACACCTTTGCCTCTCTTGCCTCTGGGCTCCAAGGGGCTTCCCTTCATCCCCATTTAATGTGGAAAGAGGAGGATTTGTTTCATGGGCAGCTGGCCTTGCATCCGTGGGGATCAAAGGTGTGTCTGCAGGAGAGGGAGAGAGAGGAGATACCAGCAGCCTGGTGGTGCAGATCCCAGAATCCCAGAATCCCAGAATGGTTTGGGTTGGAAGAGACCTTAAAGATCATCTCATCCCAGCCCCTGCCATGGGCAGGGACACCTTCCACTGTCCCAGATTGCTCCAAGCCCCCTCCAACCTGGCCTGGGACACTTCCAGGGATGGGGCATCCATGATCAATGGGGACAGTCCACATGTTTCAGCAAATATCCCAAACCCCACAGCACCAGGCACACCTGGAAACCTGATTGCCTGTGGTTTCTCTTTGGATATTTTGTGCTTTTTGGAGCATCACTTTTGCTGACCTGCCCCAGGGCTGGGACATGAGACTTTGGAGAGGAGCTGTAAATGTTACTTCTTGCATGTTGTTTATTAACTTCAAAAGGAATCTCCTTTTCAAACTGCCCCACAGAAGTTCCTGTATTTAAAAATAGCAACCCTAAAGGGCTTGCATTTTCCTCTGGGCTTAGCTTCTTCCAGATTGCATGAGTCAAGGAAAAGCCTGAACATATAGGGAGGAAGTGACATAGACATATTGCTCATGATGAGAGCCCTCAGCAAATGGGAAACAGAAATTTGGCAGGGGCAGTAAGGAAGATTAAAATACATCTGGACTAGAGCCGTGGTATTCCAAGGGGTGAAATAACCAAAACAATTGGAAATCAAAATACATTATTGGATATTTTAACATTCAAATGCCAGCAACGGGGAGAGTGAATTTGCCAAATTTTGGTAAAATAGTATTTTATTATGGTAAGCTTTCTGCAGTAGCCTAAGTAAACTTCCTGGTTGCCTAAAATTAACTTGTTTTGTCTGTAAAGAAACTCAAAGAATGGAGAAAGCTGCTGCAGCAAAGCAAAAGAGGTTTTGAGTTCACCTGTAGCACATGTAGAAGAAACCTGCTCTGAGGAAGAGCTGATTTTTTTCTCCAACTTCAGATGGCAGAAATCTCCAAATCTAAAGGTAAAATAATTGCTGACCTCTTACTCTTAAGAATGATTGATTAAAAGTGCAATTCCTTATCAAATCAAGTAAATACTATATTTACCTAAGGGCTGGACTTCTCAGAATTGCTGTTTAATGTGCATTATATGTGTAAAACAAAGACTGGAATTCCCACAGACACTTTTCTGGGTGACACCCTCGTCCTGCTAAAGCCAACACTGGATTATTGACTACAGCATACTCCAAATTTCACTTTTACTTTCTTTTCCCTTCACAATTTAAGAGGTGATTGCTTTGTTTTGACTTGACTCATAACCTGAGGCATGACTAACGCCGATGTGCAACGATAAAACTTCCTGTTAGGGTAAATCCCAAGAAACTCCAGCAACTTTATTGTCAATTTGGACTCCTACCAAGGCTACAGTGGAGGATTTTTTTCATTTTTATTTCCACAGTAAAAGTAAGAGGCCCCAGCTGAAAGATGACAGCCAGGCTGCATGTTAGAGCAGTTTAGCTCCAGAGCCAGACCTGTATTCTGCAGCCTGAACCTTTTTCTAATTAAAATACACTTGATCTACTGTTACAGTGTTCAAGAGCTTTTGAAGTCAGACTCCCCCTCTTCCACTTTTGCAGGGTATTTTGACAAAAGAAAGTTGTCTCTGCTTTGGGACACATTAATGGAGCTCGGTTAATAGATGATAGTAACCATTGGGTGGATGACATTGTGAACTTCTTATTCCACTTTGATGTGTCCATCCTAAACCCATGAATTTTTTACAGCATTTATCACAACGGTATTTGGTGATATATTAGGTTTAAGAGTGGGCTTACTGTCTTTTTTTAGTATCCACTGTCTTTTTAGAGCTCTCTTCATCTGTTTCAGTGCAAATTTTGAAACGTTTTCAAGAAGTCGGTTTTATATGATTTTCTCAAGACCTGGAGCAGCCTCAGGATCAGTCAGGATTACCCATCCTCTTTGTTAATTATAACCAAATTTGCCAATATTTCTCTATCCATACCAAAGTCACATGGCCTCATCTGAAGCAAAGCTAAGTTTTTTTAAATGGAATATAAATTTCCATTTTTTTTCCATAGAAATTACGGTATATAGGATATTTTTCTTGAAACAGGTTCCTTCCCATATTTGAAGGGAAGAGCTAAACCCGTGACTTTAACAAGCTTCACACTGTTAGCAATGTGCTTTTCAGAGCTCACTCCAAAGCCCGTGCAGATACATCGTGTTATTTGACATATTCACGTGAAATGCAACACACAGCTGAAACCTTCGGGGTTCTCAGAGGCTGGATGATGCTCCTGAGTGCCCCTTCTTGGGAAAACAGTTGTTCTAGAGGAGCAAGAGCTGGTTTAAACCTGATGTTTGGCATATTGGCCTCAGAGGGTGCTCTGCATCAGCCTTGGTTGGGTTGAGGACTCTCCATCCCTGGGGTGCCCAAGGCCAGGCTGGACGGGGCTGGGAGCACCCTGGGACAGTGGAAGGTGTCCCTGCCCATGGCAGGGGTGGAATTGGATGGGCTTTAAGGTCTCTTCCAGCCCAAACCAGTCTGGGATTCTGTGATAAACCTGTAAGTGGCAGATGTCCAACAGCTTTAGTTCGTGCAGGATTTCTCCTGGCAATAACAAACACTCCTTAAGGTGCCAAAGCTGTTTCCACTGGTCACAACTTCTGCATGTAAACATAAAAAACTGCAGAGTGCAGACTAATGATCATCCTTTGGGTTTCTCACTTACAAAACTGTGCAGTTCAGCCTGGGTAGAGCAGTCCCATATAACAGGAAACTTTGTCCAAGAGGTCTTGAAATCCCTGGAAATCTTTTTAGTATTGCCTGGGCCCCAAACCCTCTCATTATAAACCAGATCCAGAACGTGCATCCAAGCTTTCTGTCCTGTTTCCATGCCATAGTGCTTTGTTGGGACATGATTTAAATTCCTTTCAACTCAAATTCTCCTTGACTACCAGAAACATTGACTGGGATCCTGCCTTTAAAAACAGCCGAGCAGAGGAGGCTCTGTGCTCAAGCCCAGCCAGTCAGGCCTTTGTGATCCGAGCTGCTTTCACACCAACACCTCCTAGGGAAAAGCACATGGATAACACCTTCCTCAGAGCTGACACGTGGAGCTTACAGACCTCTTTGGATCAGGGAAAAGGAGAATTCAGCCAGGGATTCTCCACACTTTCTGGGCACAGGCTGCCCAGAGAAGTGTCCACAGCCAGGCTGGACGGGGCTTGGAGCAGCCTGGGACAGTGGAAGTGTCCCTGCCCATGGCAGGGGTGGAACAGGAAGGGCTTTAAGGTCCCTTCCAACTCAATCCATTCTGGGATTCTTTTCTATGGTTCTATGACTAAAATATTCCAAACCCTGGGCTTCTGACTGTTTTGGATACCATGTTGAAAAGTCTTGATGTCATCCCAAGCCATATGAGGACCATACTGTAAATCTCCATTTCTTTTAGGTTGGGGGAAGAGTTTCTCCCTTCAAATAATGAGCTGCTTTTACTGAAACAACCAACCAGCAATGTTCTCCTGCCAATTTAAGTTTTTTTCCTTTGCACCTAAAGATTGAGTTTGGAAAAAAATGGGCTTTTTTATGTTTTACTTTGATCATACTGCTTCTCTGTCCAATATCTTATATATTCCTTTTGCCTTGAAGTTTATGTGGACTTTACTTTGAGGCCATATTTACCCCTGAGGTCAGGACTCTGTTGTTGAATGGAATTTGGAAAAGGTATTAGAAAATACAGGGTATGAGCACACGTGTGAAATGTGCAGTAACAAGCTTTTAACTGGGGTCTCTCCAGCCCTAGAGCCCCTCCATTAGTGGCCAATAATGCTGATACCACTGAAGAGGATGATGAGGGAAACAAAAAGGAGAAAGAAACAAAAGGAAGAGGCAAACAGGCTGATTGATGATCCTCAGCTCATTAGTAACCTTTTTAAAAGGTGGGAAACACAGCAAGAGTTCCTCACTCCAAGCTCCCTGGTGGGTCATATTTTTAAAGTTCTTTCTGGACAAGGGCCACCTATGTTTTGCAACATTTTAGGTTTCTGATTCATATTCATCAGCACGAAGCTTATCCAAGCTGTTTTAGGAACCTCCATGAGGACCGGGGGCTGTGTGACCTGTAACTTCATCTCTTCCTGACAATAAGCACCACAAAAGTAAACGACTGGAGAGTATTTGTGACAGGATTTGCAGAAACAAATCCAGCAAATCCTTCTGGGGTTCTTAGTAACCTCTCAGAGGCTGAATAATAAAAAAGCCCTTTGAAGTGAGTTCATAATCTTTTTTGGGGTTTTTTTCAATGAAATACAACTTCGTGTTTCAAGACGTGGCAGGGAAGCCTCTGTATGCAAATCACCTTGTGCTGATGAGGTATTGTTTTACTTTTTAATGAGGCGAGAAACGCTGACTGAAGTGCAGCCGTGTTCTACATTAAAAAGGAGCAGTGTATTTGTTAGCCAGATTTAACACCTTGTAAGGAGAACATCCAGTGACAGAAATATTTCTTGCAAGTGCAGCCTGGTGGGAAATTGCTGAGATGTTCTGGCTCTCAATTTGTGCAGCACGGTTTTACTTTCTGCAGGGATGGGCACTGTCAGGACGGGATGGGTGCTGCTAAAACTGCTCAGGTGTGGTCCCAATGTTCATTTTATATTATTTTTATCCATGACAGTCTAGGGATGGCACTGGCACCAGAACTGCTCGGCAAACAGAGGCTGGAGCCAAGTGGGGGTCGGTCTCCTTCCCAACAACGACAGGACAAGAGGAAACAGCCTCAACTTGCACAAGGGGAGGTTTAAATTGGACATTAAGGCAAATTTCTTCATGGAAAGGGTTGTCAAGCAGCGGAGCAGGCTGCCCAGAGCAGTGCTGGGGTCACCATCCCGGGAAGTGTTCAAAGACTGTGTGGATGTGGCTCTTGAGGACAGGGTTTAATGGTGAACATGGTGGTGGTGCTGGGTTGGCACTGGAATTAATGACTTTAGAGGTGTTTTCCAACCTTAAAGATTCCATGGCTTTATGATCCCTGATTGGAAGAAACTTCTCCAGTCCATCTGGTGCTTCTCTCCGACACAAGGGTTTTTTTTTTTTTTTTTCCCCAGTTATTCTCTTCTTTACCATTCAGCCAGAGTCAGTTTGAGATTTATTCTTCCTCTTCATTCTTCCCTCCTTGTTCGATGATCTTTAACCCTGAACTATTTAAATTTCTCTTCTATTTACACCCTAATACTCCCCAGCAGCACCACCCGTGTTGGGTAACGCCGAGAACTCTGGTTTTTGTGGCTGTTCAGTCAATGACATTTCGGACTCGATGTCGGGCCAGGACCTTGCGTGTTGTTCCTGCGCGGCACCGGAGTCTCACGGGCGCCCTTCTGTCCCAAATTCCAGCTCCCAGCGGCGGCGGGAAGGTGGGACCGGGCGCTTTCCCGGGATCCCCGCGCCCGGTGCCCTTCCAGGATGGGGCCGCCAGGTGGCACCAGATCCCTGGTGCTGGGGGACATCCCGGGAATTCCCGCTTTTCCCGGGAACTCCCGCATCTCCCGGGAATTTCCGCATCTCCCGGGAATTTCCGCATCTCCCGTGCTATTCCCGCTTTTCCGAGCATGCCCGCTTTTCCCGGGAACTCCTGCACCTCCCGGGAATTCCCTCACCTCCCGTGGTATTCCCGCTTTTCCGAGCATTGCCGCTTTTCCCGGGAACTCCCACATCTCCCGGGAATTCCTNAACTCCTGCACCTCCCGGGAATTCCCTCACCTCCCGTGGTATTCCCGCTTTTCCGAGCATTGCCGCTTTTCCCGGCCATTCCCGCATCCCCCGTGCTATTCCCGCTTTTCCGAGCATTCCCGCTTTTCCCGGCCATTCCCGCACCTCACGGGGATTCCCGCTGTTCCGGTCTATTCCTGCATCTCCAGGGCATTCCCGCACTTCCCGACATCCCCCCATGTCCCGGGTATTTCCACTTTTCCGGGCATTCCCTCATCTCCCGCGTATTCCCGCATCTCCCACCATCCCCGCAGCTCTCGGGCATCCCCGCATATCCCGGGCATTCCTGCATCTCCCGGCATTCCCGAATTTCCCGGCCATTCCCGAATTTCCCGGGTATCCCGCATTCCCAGGGCAGGGCAGACGGGGAGGGCTGGGTCTGGCCCGGAGAGGGAATTCTGGGCTGAGCTCGGAGAGCTTCGGCTCCGCCTTTGTCTCCTTTTTGTCCGGCCAAACGAAGCCCTGGGAAGGTGAAACCACTTTGGTTTAGATTTCAGACTTAATAAAATGCAAATTCCCCAGAAGGTGACTACGGAGATTGAACTAAACTCCAAATACTCAAACTTGCTGAAAAAACCCCAAAATCGTGGTTACAGAGTTCCTTAAGCCAGTACATTTTTTTGGTGGGGATCCATGGAAGTGCTGGCTCCTGAAAAAGTCTCCTGGTCTGAAGGATCTTTGTGAGGGGATCTTTGTGAGGAGTTCTTTCAGCCCATCTGCCCTTCATGTTGCAGGACACCCTTGTGGAAAGCCCTTTGCTCTCACCCACCTATCCCCAGCTTCCTTGTTCTTCACAGAATTCCCTCAGATCTGCAGCTGGATGGATGCTGCTCCTCAGGTGTTTGGATCTGCCTGAGCTACTGCTGCTTTTCTGTTCCTCTCTGCACACACCTCCTGCTCCTGCGAAGTGCCAGGTGGGCATGAGGAACATCTGGCATTTTACAGGGCCTACAGAACCTGGCTACTGAGAGAAACAGCATTTCCCCCTCCACGGAGTAGTAAATACTACATTGATACTCTTCTTCCACTCTTCTGCTCTCTTCACTGGGAGAAGAAGCTGTTCAAGGAAAAGAAAAGCTAGTTGGGGACACCTGTCCACGTTTTATTTCAAAGGAGTCTTTTTATTTCCCAGTTTTATCTCAGAGCCAAAACAGAAATGGGAAATAGAAAATAGGAAAAAAAAAAATCCTTCCCCAGTTTGTGGCGATTTCTTCAGTGAGTTCGGAGATGTTCATTATGGCACAAAACATAAAACTGTGTTTGATAATGTTCATCTGATCGGATTCACTGGCTTGGCCCTCAAGACAACTGCTCTGAGCATCCTGTCTCTGCCTCACTTTGGATGTGCTCCAAACTGCCTTTTTCTCCCCTGGGAATGAGGGATGATCATTTGCTTCTTCCGCTTTGGGGTTTATTTAAACT
Source organism: Daphoenositta chrysoptera (assembly GCA_013397915.1). Taxonomy (NCBI): domain Eukaryota; kingdom Metazoa; phylum Chordata; class Aves; order Passeriformes; genus Daphoenositta; species Daphoenositta chrysoptera. The sequence goes on along the minus strand of VZRO01006324.1, from coordinate 91,779 downwards.
ATAAAAATGTAATCTTCCACTCTATATTTTTTCACAACTGATTTTGTTTCAGTGGACATCCCCAGACATTAATATAATGGAAAAATATTTGCTGGGATTTTTTTTTATTGAATTTTTTCTTTCTGTCTATGAATTGCTGATAACATTCAAGAAAACTTTTCCAGAACTTTCAGGCAGCCTTTGCCAGAGGTTTGTAAAGTGTTTTGAGATCTGCAGGACGAGCACTCAAAAGTGCCAAGTGAGACGATTAACAGTGGATGTTTATTACCTGGAAACAATCCACAGAGCTTCACTGGAAACATGAATACAGTGTTTGTACCCAGCTGATGGAAACTGGGGGCCTACAAAACATCTTAATTCCCTTCTTCCCCCCAGTGCAACTCTCATCCTGCTTTTCCTTGACCTGCTGTTCTCGGTGTGCTGGTGAGTTGCTTATTTTCAGTGCAAATTTCATTCACACAGCCCAAAATCTGCACTGGAAGTGAAGCACTTTGCCTTGTGTAGCCTCATTATTTTTCTCCCTGGCACACCATGGCACAAGGGGGGTTTTGCAAAGCTTAATTGAAACCAACAGGTACCTGTCTCACCTGCACTTGTTAGAAATACCTGCCTGGTGCTGGGTTTGTGTACTTGTGCTTGCACAAAAATATTTATGGCAAACTGGTTTCAAACTTATTGTAACAGGGCTGCTGTGGCACCAGAGGATTATTTATATCTCAGAATTTTGCCCCTTAAGGTCCAGGTTTTATTTCACAATGAAAAATGCATCTGTTCATCTCTGCTAAATGGACTTTTTACCACTGCACAGCCCCACAATCACTGGGAACTGCTCAAACTGGAGGCCTCAGTCAGGGCCCTAAAAGGAGACGAAGGTGGAAATCTGTGTAAATGGGATTCTTCAGGGCAGCTCCAAATGGGGCTTTGGGTCACTTGCTTTTCTCAGGAACAGCTTTTATAGGAGATGTTTGTGGAGGGAAAATCCTGGTAATCTTAAAAGCATTAGAAACATGTTTTTCTTTTCAATGGACATCTGTTGTGCTGAAGACAAAACAGGGTTAGAAAATAATGATGACTCTGTGTCTCCAGATTATCTTCACTGTTTGGCCATCCCCAGATTTGTCAAAAGTCTTGCTGAGCATTAGGAAGTGTTGATGTAAGTACAACACTCTGGAGTGTGCTCGGAGAAATCCCATCATAACTCCTGGAAATGGGAGCCAAAGGCAGAGCATCCCCAGCAGCCTGGAGCTCACCCTGCTAGAGGGGAGCTCTACACTCTTATGGAAATTAGAAATGCTCCTGGAATGCAACTTGTGCAGCTTTGGTTTGTCACGTCTGAGCACACGGGCTCTGCTCTGTTGGCAATGAGAAGCGAGTCAGTTGTGGCACAGGGAATGTGCTGGACAAGGTCTGCAGCATTTTAAGGCAGCAATTTCCTTCCTTGGTAACGTCAGGCAGGGATGTTTCACCATCAAAGTGAAGGTCGGGATGATTCAGGGTCACACTTAAAAGTGCCAGCCTTGAAAGAGTGATAAACACACAGAGGGCCAGAATTTTCCACTGTTCCCCTGGTTTTACAGCTGATTGCTCCACAGTGAGCACAGGGAGCCAGCAATCATAAAAACCCTGTTGCATTTACACCTGAGGGGAGGAGAACGTGGTGAAAGTTTCTTTGAATACCCATTTTTTTGGTATGTTGTAAAGACGTCAGAAAAGCTCTTTGCAGGACGAGATTTTTCCCTCTGGGGTCCACGAGTTGAAAACTGGCTGGACTAAGTAGTGACAATCTTTCTTACAGCTTCAGCACAAGCTGGACATGGTCCCTTATTCTGGAAGATAAGACTGTGGGCATTTTGTTTGTTAGAAGCAGGAGATTCACTGAGAGAGAATAATTCATGTTTCCTAAGCATGCCACATTTCTTTAATACGCCTTTTCTACAGGCAAAATGTGGCTGTGTCCTGTCCATCATCTGTGCTAGAAATGGGAAAATGAGTGGCAGAAACTATTTGTTAAAAATGGTTTAAATTGTTCCACAAATGCTACGGGAAAGATACATTCTTTATGTAGTTACACTGTGATCTGTACTTGAAGTGAAATATACTGGGGGAAAAAACCGTGGTCAATGGGGTGTGTTAAAGGGCTTTTATTTGCATGGATGATTCACTTTGCCAGCTCTGATTTATAAATCTGTGGATTCTGACTAAATATCCATTTGAATAGCATTTCCCCCTCATAACCACATCCTAGAGCTGGAGTTTGCTCAGCAAAAGTGTCACCCCTCAGCTCCAAAGATCAGATCTTTCTCAGCATCCTGATCTGTCGAGGGCTTAATGGTAAGACATTTATTTTACATATCTAGGGATAATAAAACAAACTCACCACAGAAGGGAACAGGTGGAAACATTCATGTTCTCTGATGTTTAGACTTGTACATCACAACAGATAGCAATTTCTAGAGACTGATGGTTTATTATTAGTTTATTTCTCATAATTAGGCTGTCTGTGTGCTCACATGGACTTCGTGAGTCACATCTCAGCTCATTATCTTGGGAAACAGACCTATTATTTTTGAAAGCCATCCAGTCAATAAATTAGCTTGGAAGAAATGATAGTCCAAAACACCTTTTCAATAGATTGCTGTCACGCTTGGTTCCTATCAAAGAGAAGGCTGGATTTTTTGTCATGACATATGGATTAGCTGAGCCTTTCCTGCTGTGAGAAAACAAAAGGCAATTGGTGATGCATGGAGCAAAAAAGATCTTAAAACAGAGACATCAACAAAGAAACACGACAGCATGAAAAGACAGAGTACAGTCTGCTGTCCACATTTACAAAGTCACCCTGCCTGCAGCTCCAGCACACAGCTCTTGCCTGGTTGTGCCTCAGACTAAGTGACAGCGTTTTCCTCTGCTCCAGCATCTCCAGCCCTGCACCCCGACAGGAGGAGGGAGATGTTAACCAGGGTTTTTTGGCCTTGGTGGTGCTTTCATGCTTGCTGTCGAGCCACAAGAAGCTCACCCAGAGTCAGCAAGGAATAATTCTCCAGGCACAGCTCCTTTCTTTGCTCTGCCTTCCATTTGCTCTTCCACACTGCTGGGGCCATATGGAAATTGCAATGGGGTACAACAGAACAAGCTGACTGCCATATTTCCTCCTTATTATTTATGCATGAACATGGCTTTTACCTGAAAGAATTTTTTGCCTTGTGTTTTATGCAGTTCTGATGGATTTAAATAGCTCACTACATAATGTTCAGTGTGACTTTGTAATTGCCAATTACATCTTGATGCTGGATGTAGATATAACAGAGAGATTTAGCACAGCTGGTTCTCATCTGGTGTGAGACAAAGGCTCTGTGCTGGATCAGCTCCCATCCTCACCAGATCATAAAATCATAGAATATCCTGAGCTGGAAGGGACCCACAGGGATCATCCAGTCCAACTCCTGGCCTGCACAGACACCCCAACAACGCCATCCTGGGCACCCCTGGGAGCACTGCCCAAAATCTCCTGGAGCTCCCAGGGGCTGTGCCCATTCCCTGGGGAGCCTGGGCAGTGCCCAGCACCCTCTGGGGAAAAAACCTTTCCTAATACCCAACCCAAACCTGCCCTGGCACAGCCTCGTGCCAGATCCTGGGGCTCAGGGGTTGTTATTCTGTGGGTGAGGGAAAGCCCTTGTTTGTGACAGCAGAAGTGACACTGCCATGGGGAGTTTCTTCCTGAGTGCAGCTTCAGGGATTTTGAACTTCCTGATATGACATTTAAAATTGAATCAAGAGAGTTTTGATCATTATCTCGTGTTCTTGCTCGGGTGGTTTGAATTGATATTTTGGCTTTTACCCTTAAGGATCTGAGCATTTTTGTTTCAATGTCTTTAGTAATAAATGCTTAGTATTTTCTTGGTTTTCAGAGAACCAGACATTTTATCTACTATCTCTTTAAAAGTGTGTCACTTCTCTGAAATTCGGGCTATTTGTGTGAAAAATTATTCATCTATTGTGCAGTTGCTGTCATTTTGACTATTGCTTTTAAGTGTGATTGATTCTTAAAGAACAGCTAATAGAGCTCTTTGCCCACTATCCTCTTGTCGTTGCTGGAGATAGAAAGAACCCTTTCAGCAAGAGAAACTATTGATTTTATTACACCTTGTACAGACTGCCATCAAAACAGAACCAGGGAGCTTGGTCCTTCCCTTCCTAATCCCTGATTTACATTGGTAACTCCTCCAGCTCGTTTCTATGAGAAGAGAGAGGCTCACACAACCTCTGCAGGTGGAAGGATTGGAGCTGCCATCCCTTAAAACACTGTCCCTTAAAATTATTCAGAAGAAAAGCCTAAGGACTGTGGGGCTTGCACAGAAACCCTGAGAAGGTAGAAGAAAATGGTCACATCCCTACTTTACCCACAAAGCCTTTAATTATTGATGAGCTCTACCTGCTTACATAACTGCCATAATGTAAACAGACCTGCACATCACACGGATTAATGGATTTGTCCTTAGGCCACCTTGGCAAGGCAGGGAGAACTTAAAGGGAAATTTGAAATTAAAGCACAACCCCCCAGTGCCCTGAGACATGGAGGTGAAATACAAGTGCTTTAATCCTGGCAGGGCAGCGAGAATTGCCAGCCCAAAGCTCACAATGGCCATGATTTCGATCGTGATGTTTCCCTGATGCTTTTAACAATCTGTTTCAGCTTGTGCTCAGAGCTGCCTCTGTCGGGGCAGGGCTTTGCCTGCCCCTTGCTGCCACCCCTCTGTGCTGCCTGAGATAACCTCTGCAGAAGTCATGGAGCTGGTATTTACCCTCAACAGGGATTATGCTGGAGGACACAGGTCTCTGTTCATGCCCAGCTGTTCAAAAGAAAATATCTTCCTTCAGTGTCTCCTGTACTTCTGCCAGTCTTCACCTTTGGAGGCACCTGACAAGGGAGAAATTGGGATGAGAAATTGGGTTTTTCTGGGAAAATGCTGAGAGGAAGAGGAAGCCAAGGCAGGGACAGATGGGTGGAAGTGCTCAGAGCAGCAGCAGCAGGAGGCACTGAGCTGAAAAAATGGTAACTTGGCCTTGACCCCTTGTCTAAAGATTGCTAAATTACCAGTGATCACTCGACATAAAGATCAGGGTAACCCCAGGGTGCAGAGCCCAAACAGACAGCAGTTTGTTCATAGTCCAGTATTTAAGGCTAGAGGAAGGTGAGATTTAGGACATATCTTTGTCCTAATGTTTTTCTATGGGATAATTTACGTGGCTTCCTTGTGGTGATGCTGTGGATCCACTTCTCCTCTGCTGCAAGTTTAGGTACTGCAGCTCTGCTTTAGGGGCTGAGCAGCCTGAAGTGATCTTTTTTCACAACTTTACAACTCTTCTCATGACTCCTTTCAGGTCACCTACGAGCTTTGGGAGCAAGAGAACAAACCCAATTCCCATAAACTTTTAATTCCTAAGCTATCAAATTCTGGTTCCCATGCTGCATTTACTGACCTTTAAGTAAGTAAAAAAAAAGGCTTAAGAAGGACAGAATGGTCTATCAGTAAATAATGTATATCTGAACGATATCATTGCTGTGCTCAACACTTAAACAGACAAAACACAAAAAACACCTTAAGTTTAAAGGTTTTTGGCTGCAACAGCCAAAATACATCCCAGCAGTTTGGGAAGCAAATCCCAATTTCCACTGAATATAATGCACACAAAGAGAAACTGCTTTCAAACTGGCTTTTTTTTTCCTAATAACAGGAGCAGTGTCCTGTGGGGCTGCTGCTTAGCTCAACACACACGGAGTTAAGTGACAGGGGAGGAGCACCTCAGCTGCAGAGGCATCCCCCTTTATCCACAGGGCATCCCCTTTATCCATATCATGCCCACCCCAAGCTCTGCGTGTCAATTTTATATTGCCCTGGCCCAAATTACCAGCTTTAACACTAATTGATGTTAAGTGAATGTTGTCTACAGTACCAGCTTCATGAAATTAAATGTTTCTGTCAAATTTCGTCTCATGAGTTCAGTGCCAAAGCAGGGGAAATGCTGTTGCACAAAATGTTCTGCAGCTGTTTAGATCCACAAAATCAACTTTGTAACTGCTGATCAATCCACAGCCTTTTTTCCTGCATGCATCATTGCTGGGGATAAAGAAAATTTAGGAGGTCACTTGCTGATGTGATAAAGATGTGATAGAAGCCTCTGACAGCCCTGCAGTGATAACCTTGAACAGTAAATACATGGTTACAAAAGAAGGTGCTGCTACACAGAAAAGAAAGTTGCCACATGTTATTTTCTAATTCTAACTGAACTATAAAAACTGATCATCTCCCAGTGTCAGGAGCACTGCAAACAAGCTCAGCCAGCAGGTTTGGACTGCCTTGCCACCAGTGCTGGAGTCACCCATGATATGGATGATATCATGATATGGGTGCATGCAAATTTGCCTTTGCAAATCGCAGCTGCTCTTTGCATTTATTTAGCCTCTGGGTGTTTTTCTGTGATCTAAAAGACAAATACATTTCTCTGCTAAGAGAAAACATCACAGCACGCTCTATTGTTAGGGTTAGTTGTCTCTTTTTTGGTTATTATTTAGATTAGCACAAGGCTGAAGATCCCCAAGCAAGATGTAGGATTCTCATGCACCCAAACACAAACCAAAAGGATTATTCCCATTTCAAGGAGCAAAAGGCTGAATTGTTGGTAGTCACTGCAAGCTGGTTAAATTGGCCACCTCTAAGGCTATTTCCTACAGGTACTTGAGGCATAGCCCCTTCTTGAGCACAGGAGTTACCAGAAGATGATCAGTGTTGTTCTTGTACCTGAGGCTGCAGCACTCCATGGTTATGGTGATAGGATTCATAATTAAACAATTATTTGCTGAAACCCAGCAAGGGGCAAGGGATTGAAAGGCACTGCGTGGTGACCAAATCCAGCTCCTTGTTATCACATAAAACATATTTTTGAATTCTTTTAATCAATTTACAGATTTCCTCCACGCAGTTAACTCTTTATTTGCTGCTATGGCTTGCATTAGGCTATCCCAGACACTCACTGCTCAAACATCTGCGTGGCTGCTTTGGGCTGGCTTGTTCTCATGCCAGCCTTGTCTTTTACTGTGCCAACATTCCTGGGTGTCCCTGAAATCTGTCCTGTCCCACGCCCCTTTCCAGTGTGCTTTAAGAGAGGACTCACATTGCAATCCCTCTCTCCCCCCTCACCTTTATCCTGCTGGTTTAAACAAGCCTTAGTTTTGCTCATCTAAACAGATCAAATTCCTTCTCTTTTCCTGGCTGTTTGGTTCATCCTGATAGTCCTGTTCCATGTCTCATCATGTTGAATTCTCTTCTCCAGCTCCTGAATAGTCAAAATTGTTTGAGGTAGCTCAGAAGACCCCCCAGTAGGAGCAATTATTCTTAGTCCCCAAGTGTGTCACCCAGCTTTCCACGGCCTTAGATTCCATCCATGCTGTCCACAGACTTCAGCATCGAAGTAATCCTGTTTTTCCAGCAGGAGATTCTCATCCTCATCAGCCTTTTCCACAGCAAACTCCATGAGGCTGTGCCTATCACTTGTGCCATGGGCAAAGATATTGCCCTTTTTCCCCTTGAGATTCATCCCTGAAAGTTCATTAATGAGCTCCCCATAACTGAACAATTCCCCTTTTGACACAACCCACCATTATCTCCTCGAACTGCTCCAGGTTAAACAAGTAATTTTCTGCATCTCAGAAATGCTTTGCTGAAGTCTGTAGAGATCAGAGTTTGTATCTAAAAAGTCAATAACAGAAGAAATATGTTGAGTTAGTTTGGCAAGGTTTAGCTTCATAAACTTTTCAGAACTTTATGGCATTTCTATTAATCTTTAATTGAAGTAAACTTCAGAAATATTTTTGATTTTTGCACAAATTAAGAGGTCAAGTCCAAAAAGCCTGTAACTGCTGACATTGCCTTTTCCCCCTGTATATCTAGGTGCTTAATTTATTATTGTCTTGATACTTGAATTAATAAAACATGCTCTGTTTGCAGTACCCAACCCAGGCAATGCTGATTTTCTTGGAGGGCAGGCTGCTTTTTGAACTGCTGTATTTTCATTCTGTGTAATTCTTTACAGCAATGTAGGTTTCTCAGACACTTCTCCTGTAAGTCTTTGTAAGAAATGGGTTTCTCCATGAGTTAATCACAGAATTATGAGTTGGGGATTCCATCCCAACACCATTAATTGTTGCTGGATGTGGCCATGGTGCTGTAGATAAAGAGCCACGCAGGCATGTGTGAAATATTTTAATTGCCACTTGCTTGCTGCAGCCCTGTGCTCGCTGTTTCCTGGAGCATGGGCAGCGCAATTCCCACACGCACCGTGATTTTATTTGCATTTAGCAACAAATACTGCTGATGCTAATATCTGCCTCCCCGAAGAATTTTAAGAGAAAGCTTATTAAACTATTTTCAGTTCATCAGCTCCCTGTGGACAGCAGTGTTTAAATCCTGCTGTAGAATATGTAAATATCCATCTCTCTGTGCATGGCAGTATGGGGTTAACTCTGAGGATTAAAAGAGCTGTTCCAGGGCATGTAGAATTCCTTGAGAAGAAAGAAAATTAAATACCTTTTCACTTATCACAGTTATTACAGTGACAAGAATCCTCTACGCTTCTTAGATATCCAGGATGAAGAAAACAGCATCTGTGTACTGCTAACTTTTAAATAGTTCATTTACTCTTTTAGGAGAGCTTAGTCATTAATATTTGAATATTTATTTTTGTTTTAAATCATGGACCCTTATGAGTACTTTTGGAATAGATGTTTTAGCACGGGGCATTCCAGAGAAGCTGTGGCTTCCCCATCCCTGGAAGTGCTCAAGGCCAGGTTGGATGGGGCTTGGAGCAACCTGGGATAATGGAAGGTGTGGAACTGGACGATCCTTAAGGCCCTTCCAACCCAAACTATTCTGTGATTCCCTTTTCTCATGTCCTTGGTCCCAGACTAAAGTCAAACTGAGTGGAGGTGTTTAAACCATCTGTTCAGGCACCTGAGCTTGACCCATTTTGGTTAAAAATGAATCTGGATAAATTCTAGGGAGGGGACCCAGCAGGAAAGAAGGAGAGAAAAAAAATCCCTTATTTTTCTATCAAATATAACAAAGGTATCTTAATTTTAAAACATCTATGTTAGTTCTAAAACCATCTGAAAACCTGGGTCAGGTCTTGCAGTTGCTACTCGCTCCAGATACACACTGCAGTCCGTGAGTGTCAGTAGGGGAAAACAAACACAAAATCTTAGATTTCTTTTTTTTGTTAGATTTCAGTATCACCATTCCCCTGAAATTCTCATGGTTTCTGTTAATAGTTGAGAAATAGCTTTATAGTGGGTGAACTGTCAGGAGGAAAAAGCACAGACAAATGCTCCTTTATGCTATGGATAAAGCACCTTTCAAAAGCAATAAAAACATCAAGAATAAGGAAAAAACCCTCCTTTTTAATTTCATCCTTCCCTCCAAGCCACTACATTAATTAGCTCTCTGACTGATTACTCAGTCAAGGACTTAAGAGATCAATGGTGACAGTAGCCAGGCAGGTAATTTGGAGGAAAAACCAGTAAAGTAATGCTCTAATGTCTCTGGGAGAATGCAGTGTGGTCTGGTTGTGTCAGCAGAACAGGCGGAGAGGGAAGCTGCACACAGGAACACAACACTGAGCCTCAGTTCTGTGACAAATCACCTGGAAGTGGATTCCTGGGATTTCATTAGCTCCTAATTGGAAGCAAACAAACAAAGCGTTTATTCCTTTGTATTTTAGTACTTTAAGTACCAGTGATGTGCTCAGCACTGTGTTAGACAAAGGAGGAAGCCCAGGCTCTCACATCTGAGATTCACCAGCAATTCCAAAGGGACGGGAGACCCTGAGGAGAATCCGACTTCTGAGCACTTCCTTTGATTTATTTTGCGACTGCATTTTCAGTGATGTAGATGAGAGTTACCAGCTTGAACATCTAAAACCCAAATTTCGAGGGGGCTGCCTACCCCGGAGGATAAATTAGAGAGATTGAAGGATCAGTGCTGGTTGAGGCTGGAGTTTTACAGGCTGAGGTTGCTGGAGTGCTGTTACTGCCTGCTTTGTGTGATTGACTTCATCCCTTTAGTGCTGCCCTGGCTCTCACTGAACTGTGCTATGAACCAACTGAAAAATTCATCAGGGGCAACAAACCTCTTTTATCACATATTTTAATGTCTCTTGGTTTTTTTTTTTTTTTCATTTATTTGTTTCAATTTTCTTAGAGAATAAACTCTTTGAAATCTCCTATCCTCTGGATAGATCAGGAATATTTGATAATCAGATTGTGTTGCCTACCTCTGATTGGCCAAGTCTCCAAGGGCTCTCTGTATCTCCTGGCTTGATGAGCCTTTAAACACTCCTAGCACGAATACCCCAAATTTGATTTCTCTGAATGCACGAGCATGAAGATACTCTGCTAAATTTTTGAATGAGTCACTTGTTCAGCTGCTCACAGGTGGGTATCAGGGTAGCCAAAAGAAGATCATAGTGAAAAAAAAATTGTTAAAAACCAAATAAAATAGTTCCTCCTAGAAAATATTTAGTAATACATGCACTGCTCTGCCAAATAATGAATTGCTCTAAAGTTTCTAAACCCTTCTTCTTTCCTTTGTGCTGAGATGAGGCTGGAATAGCTGCACTAAATTTAGAGTTACATCTGGCTCTCACCTGTGTAGGTCAGAGAAGATGTGACTTGCCCCCTAATGTGTGATTTTAATTTGAATGTACACAAGCACACCAGATTAGCCACTCATTGGAGTGTCGTTATCCCAAATCCAGAAATAGATGAAAGTACTCCCAGTTGCTATTGCCTGCCAACATAAAACTTATTTTAGGATTATATTGTCAAGAGCCTGTTCTTACCAGAGTTTTGGTTAACTAATGCTAAAGAGAAAAGCTCAGGAATGAGATCAGTGGTCTTTATAGAAGTAATTGTGGATGTGGGTAACATTTTATTTTCCCAATCAGATGTAATAGGTCCCTACAGAAATATCCTCCTGACTTGAATATCAATGGGCTTCTACTAATTCTATCAAAAAGAAATACTTTGTTTGGGCAGTTTTGCTGTTTGGAGAGACTGAGTGGAGTGAGGGGACACCTCATTGCCCTCTGAAACTACCTGAAAGGAGGTCGTAGGGAGGTGGGGCTCAGGCATGTCCCAGTGACAGGACAAGAGGAAAAGCTCTTAAGTTTTGCCAGGGGAGGTTTAGATTTGGTATCAGGGAAAATTTCTTCATGGGAAGGGTTGTAAGCATGAGAACAAACTTCCCTTCCCAGGGCAGTGGTGGATTCCATTGTCCCTGGAAGTGTTCAAAAAGCATTCGGCTTGTGGCACTCGAGAGCATGGTTTAATGGCCAGTGGGGTGGTGTTTGATGGTTGCATTTGATGATCTTAAAGGTCTTTTCCAACCTTGACAACTCTGTGATTCTATGATTCTGCTGCTTTGAAGTCGAATTGTTCGGACCTCTTCTATTGTCCCTCCCTTCCAGCCCCTCTTGCCCTCTCCTCTTAAGGAACATGAATGAAAACCTCAATTCCTGTTACACTGGGAGAGGGCAGCTGGTGCCTGTAGGATGGGCAGGGTGGAGGTGGCTGGGGAAGGAGCAGGATGTTGACAGAGAATTCCCACGGAATGCAAGCATTGACCAAACATTCCCTGCCTGTCACCACCCCCCGTGCTGGCACTGCCCAAGCACTGTCCCAGCCCCAGTCCCCAGCAGTTTGCTCAAACACACCGAGTTTGTCCTTACTTTTGGTGGCCAGGAGTGTCTGTGGATGGCTCTGCTGCTCCCAAGTAATGGAAGAGAGGGTCAGAGGGCAGAAATGCTCAGAAAGAAAGAAATGAAGCAGGAATTTCAATTCCAAGCTAATGGATGGGGTTCGGAGGCTGCTATTAGCAGAAATTATCACTGTGTTAATGTAGTCTGGGTAGTATTTTTTACAGTTGAAAATGGTGTTATTTTCCTAGTTATCCCTTCCCTGACAAGTGGTTATAATCAAAGCTGTCTGTGAGCACTATTATCAGAAACTTACTATTATGTGCTGGAGGAAGAAATATCACAGGACGCTGCAGTGCCAAAAAACTATTGCAGGTTTTAAAGATCTACTGCAACACCAAGTATTTATTTATGTACTACTTTTACCTCCTGTGGAAGAAAATAATTTTAACTTAATTTTCTTGTCTCCCCCAACTGCTTTAGAAAATGCACCTCCCAAAATAAGTCCATAATTATGATTAACAACACGGGCTGGATCCTCAGTTGCTGTAAATTAGCATTCCCCCATTCCTTGCAGTGGAGCAAAGCCAATTCCTTGCAACAGAGAAAGCTCCCAGTGCCCTTGGCATACTGCTTTACATCTTTAAGGGTATTAACAAACCTTCCTTAATGTAGCACTTTACAGAATTTGCTCTGGCCAGAACAAACTTTAAAAAAAAAAAAAAAAAAGGATTAATCTAGCATCATGGTCCTAAAAGTCTTTGAAATTATCTCATAAACAAAATGAATCCTTTCAATATATTCTGATGATGAATTAAATCAACAAAATTGCTATTGCTCTGTCATGTGATCTGGCTTTGGAGAACAACTTTATTTTCTTCTTTATTTTCGGGTTAGCCATATACTTAATAATATTACTGTAATTCTGGCACAGCTCTGTGAAGGAAGGAGCTCCAGTGAGACAACACAGAAAGGAAGTAATTAACAAAAAAATGTTTATATCTATATAGTTGACTACAAAACATGAAGAAAAAAACCATCCCCTACCATAGGGATTTGGAGGTTTAAGGCTATGAATAGGCAATGAAAAACTCTGCACTTTTCATTTAATAAATCCTCAATAATGATCAGATTATTTTGAGCATCACAGTAATAATTTCTGAAAACATTGTCTGTTTTAGGCTGCTCTGCCACACTCTCCACTCGATTGGTGCTGATGAAAATGGTGGTCCAAGGCTAAGATTAGTGAAGAAAAATCCAGAATTCCTGAGGATACACTGATAGACACTTTGCATCTGGAACAGGTACTATCCCTGCAACTTCTCAGGACTCCCCTTCTCAGCTTCCCCTCTTTTTCATCTTACACCTGGGAATTGAACAAACAGCGTCCAAAAAGGGTTTTGGAACAATCCTAAATCAGGGATACTGTGAAGACAAATGGTAAATGTCTGTTACCCCAGCTGCTAAGTTAATTACTGTAATGGGAAACATCTTGACTGAAGCATTGCATATGGTTATTAGCAATTAACCCACCACTCCAAAAATCACAATTCCTGCTAATAACAGAACAGAGCTCAGCCTTCCTAATTACAATCGCTGCACGAAAATTTCTTTATATCAGAAGGGACTGTTAAATCCTGTAACTAGCTACAATTTAAAAAGACTGGCAATGGAGATACTGAGAATTAGACAGAAAAATGAAAATAGAACAGGATGGTGTGACACTGACTCAAAGTTATGGGCAACACTCGCTCATGCTTGGGGATACACAACAACTGTCACAGCCTCTTTGTAGGAAATTATACATCGAAATTAAAATGCTAATGATTGGGGAAATATGGTTTAAAGTGGAGAGGATAGGATGGAACATTGTGAGAGATTCCAAATCTTTTGCAGAATTTGTGATCTGGACAGTGTTGTAAATAACGTGCTGAATTTGGATTGCACTGGAATGTGACAGAACAATTTCCTGATCAACAAGAGAGGAGAATAAAGTAATTTCCATCTCTTACAAAGTCCTTCAGTGCTATATGGAGGGCACGAGCTGTTTTAGTTTCCCCAGCCACTTGTACTCTAGGCAATTGTAACTGCACAAAGCCACCAAGGGGAATCGGCACTTTACCCGCTCAGTTCAAAAGCTGGTTTAGCTGAGCAAGATGCAATTAAATTTAATTTAATTTCCATTTCCCAGTCAGGAAGGGAACTCTGGTCAACATGTCCAGTGACTGGTTTGGTAGTGGCCAGGGTGTTGTTTGTAGGTGCCAAGGTCAAGGATGCACAACTTATAGCAAATAAATTTCAGGACAGCAGGAACGTGCCTGGTTGGTCACAGCAAGGATGTGGAGTATAGAGAACCACTCTGCTGTTTCCAGGGCCTTTTTTCCAGAGCCCAGAGTAAGAACTGGAATAAATGAGCCAGCCTCTACCTCTGTGTCAGGTCTGAAGGTTTAACTGACCTGGGATCCCAGCAGATCAATTATCTCAGGAGGCTCTGAAACTCCTTCCACCAATGCTGCAACTCTACCCGTGGGAGTTGTGCCATTGAAGCCCACAGCTCTGCAGCATATTCTCAATTAAAACACTGCTGGGGAGAAAACATGAGATAATATTTGTAAGAAGGGCACGTTGTGCAGACTAGGTTGGCTTTGGAGTTCAGGACAACGTCAAGGTCACAGCAGCTGAAGCTTCCTGCCCAGAAAGCAGGGGATTTTACACAGCTCCAGCTCCAGAATCTGGCTGCAGCTGCAGTTTGCTGTGTGGCCCCCAGGCAAAGGTCTCATCTATTAAGTGGCCTTCACTCTGCATTTCTCTTCCTCCCAATTTGCATGTTGCTGGTCCATTATTCTTAACAACTGGGTATAATAAATGTTGTGTATAATTTGTACTGATCTCATTCAGCTTTGAAGAACAACGTTGAATAGTTTATTTTAAAGTTCCTTAAGATGGAAAAAATTAAAGTATTTTTTTAAGACTAATTTACCTCTCCTGGAAAAAACCCCAACAACGGAGGAATGAGATCCTTTGCTATTTTGCCATGATGTGATCCTGAAAATAATCCAGCCTGGGATGACATCACAGGACATAATGAACACTCAGCCTTGACATAATGAGGGTCTATTATTTTATGAAGAAAGATTTTCTGGGGTTTAAGAAATAAAATGATTAGAAAACTATGTGGTCTGTGGGAGGTAATGAGATTAGCTCAACACAAGGTCCTGTGGAGTTAAAACTACTCCAGACACAAGAAAGACTCAGCCATTCATTGGAAATTTCAGGGTATGATTATTCTGCTCTAAGGCCAGATAAGGGCTGTGTATTTTCTTCCCCATGAAAAAGAGATCAGTTGATAAAATCTCAAAGGGATCATGTCCATGCAGGCTTCAAAGCAATGAACAATATAAAACCAGTCTTCTTGTTATGAATGGTAAATGTTTACCTACTTTAGCAAGGGCCTTGGAAAATAAAAACCATACAGGAAACCACTTGTAAAGTGTGTGTAAAATGAGAAGTGGGTGTATCGTGTTACAGGGCTGGAAGGGAGATGAATTCATGCTCTGTGAAACAGAGGCTGACTCCTGACTGGTGAGGATGCTGCTGTACCCATCCAGCTGTGTCTGTCACAAAGCTGTGCAGGAGCTGCTTTAGAGCAAGTGGAGACCAAGCCCATTCCATTGGAGTGGAAAGAAATCGCAGTTTTTAGCACTGGTTGGCTCAGGGCCCATCTGCTCGTTCACAGCCCAGTGCCTGGTTAGTCACAGCTCTCCGGAGAGAGGGAACCGTGGTGTAATGGACCCGGAGACCTACATTAGATCATAGAACGCTCAAGGTGTGTTTTTCTCATTTTTTACTTGCTACTATGCACAGTTCCCTTTCCAGGCCAGTTGGTCTCCCTTCTCTCACCAGTAAAGGGGAGAGAGTTGAGTTTTGACAGCAGTGAAAGTCTGGAGAGATCATAAAGATGAGAGGATGGATGGTCTAGAGGACGGCAGGCAGCTCTGGGATTTAAAAACCACTCCTCAGTTCCCAGTTTTATGTTCTTGCTCTCACTATCTCTCAGCAGTAGCGGTGTTATCCCTCCCTCAAGACGTTAAATGCGTTTATTTTCATGGTTAACTCTTGGAAGTGCTCAGATATGATTGCAGCGGGCATCCCGTACAGAACAAAGAAGGACCAGAGGAAATAAAGAGAAGCCAAGATCCGTGTGTGTCGGTGCAGCAGAACGCGCTTGGCATCCCGGCGCCGAAGGGAGCGCAGGGCGCGGGCTGCAGCTTGCACATCCCTTCGCATGCACATTGGGAACAACTCCTGCTCATCTCCTGCTGCTCTTCTCCTGCTGCTCATCTCCTCCGGCGTGCTGCTCGCAGCGGGGACGCGGAGCAGGGGAAACTCCCTTCGCAGGGGGGAACGCAGCGGCACTGCCCAGGGGAGCTGCCGGGGCACAGGCGGGCTCAGCCCGCCCCCTCAGACAGGCGCACCCCTCTCCCCTCAGGCGGGCACATCCCGCTCCCCTCAGGCGCACCCCTCTCCCCTCAGGCGGGCACATCCCGCTCCCT
Source organism: Daphoenositta chrysoptera (assembly GCA_013397915.1). Taxonomy (NCBI): domain Eukaryota; kingdom Metazoa; phylum Chordata; class Aves; order Passeriformes; genus Daphoenositta; species Daphoenositta chrysoptera. The sequence continues at coordinate 75,478 of VZRO01006324.1, read as the reverse complement.
TCAGGCGCAGCCCCGCTCCCCTCAGGCGGGCACATCCCGCTCCCCTCAGGCGGGCACATCCCGCTCCCCTCAGGCGGGCACATCCCGCTCCCTTCAGGCGCAGCCCCGCTCCCCTCAGGCGGGCACATCCCGCTCCCCTCAGGCGGGCACATCCCGCTCCCCTCAGGCGGGCACATCCCGCTCCC
>VZRO01006324.1:0-74959 GCA_013397915.1 Daphoenositta chrysoptera | reverse complement strand
GCTCTGCCGCGGGAGGTGAGGGCGGCTCCGGCAGCGCATCGGCAGCGCCGGGGCCGCTCTGCCTTCGCCTTCAGCCAGCGGAGCCCGGGCAGCGGAGCCCGACCTGGGCAGAGCAGCGGGACGCGGAGCGGGGTCCCCGCTGGAGGTGCGGGCGGGAAGCGCAGGGAGCGGGAGCGGAGGGAGCGGAGCACCCGCGCGGCCGGCAGCGCACAAAGAGCCCGCGGCCACACGTGCGCGGCTGCTGCGGTGCCGGGCAAGTTTCGCGGAGCGGTTCTGCATGGCACGAGCAGCGAATGCCTTTTGTTGTAAATGCAGCCGAACGTCTGTGTCCAGAGGTAGTTTTCTGCTCAGGTTCTAGAAGAGGGTAGCTGGCCGCGTGCACGAAATCTGTGGTTAAAGTTTTTGCGTGTTGAAATTGAATGTGTTTGAAAACTGTTTCCTGCCTTGTGTAAATTTCTCGTCTTGTGCTTTTAAGGAATGTTGTGTCCCCCTGCTCCGCCTTTCAAAAGAAACTGACAACAGCCTTTTCAGATGTCTGTGTATACCCTAATTTCTAACACCTCTCATCTTCCTGGGTTTTATCTTCATCCCACCCTTTTATAATTAATGTCTTGTATTTGCTTTCAGTTTAGTGACTTATTCTGTCTGAAAATTGAGATTTCCAAGCCTATTGCTCGCTGGCATTCTATGCAATACATATTTACACGGTGTTTACCAGAAGTGCTTTTAAGGTGGTTTATATTACTCCATTTTGCTGGAGCACGAAGTATCCATCACGGTGCTTAGAGAAGTTAAGCTCATTCTGTGGTAAAACATTTTCCTTTGTTAAAAGTGCTCTGTGTTTCTTTCAGGCATGCTTCGTGTTCTCTTTCTGAGCAATTACTCTATCAGGAGGAGGAATAGCACTGGCCTACATTAATGTGTTTGCATTTGACATCAGTAATAACTATGATTCTGCACTTTTGAAGCTGGAGGTGCTGTTAACTGTGAATTGCCTCCGAACAGTTTTTGTTTGCTTTTACCCTTTTAAAGATTGTGTCACTGAAAGAATAAAGGAAACATTCCCTTCTGGAAGCGATGCTGTGTGAGGAGGTTGCTGTTGGGCTGGAGTCACTGGGAGCAGCAGTGCACTGTCAGCCAGCAGCAGTCAGGAACACCCACCCAAACCCCCAGACCTGCGGGAGAGCTTTGAGTGCTTTTCCCAAGAGTCATATTCCTGAAATTACTGCCATTCTTACTGCTTTTCCTGAGCTGGGGCAAGTATAAGTATGACTCCAAACTTTCTTGCTATTTAGGGACCTTACCTTTGGCGCAATCAGAAATGCAAGATGTCACTACTCTTTAGGAGCGAGTCTGCCAGCTTTCACCAAGAAACAGTGAAATGTCAAGAGGATTCTTTTTGTGAATCACCTTTTTCTAATAATTCTGGTTTGTTCTTTTGACATTGGTCATCTGCAGTCAATGAAATCAGAACAGCAAATGTATCCCTTGGAACTTACCATGCTGAGTGTTCTTTGCTGTTGTTTTGATTGAGATCTTATGTGGCTGAGGTTATACAGGATATTCTTCATAATTGTTTTCGTTCTGTTGCTAACTTGAGTNGGCCCGGCGCTGCCCGGCGGGGCGGGCATGGGGCGGACCGAGACCGCCCCGCCTGTGGCGCGGCTGTGTCGCCGCTTTAAATGATTTGGGGGCCGGGGTTGCTGCCGATGCTTCAGCCGCCGCTCTCGCTGCCGCTCCCATCCCGGCAGCGCCATGGGAGCCGGGCCGGCGNGGCGGGCTCTGCCGCGGGAGGTGAGGGCGGCTCCGGCAGCGCATCGGCAGCGCCGGGGCCGCTCTGCCTTCGCCTTCAGCCAGCGGAGCCCGGGCAGCGGAGCCCGACCTGGGCAGAGCAGCGGGACGCGGAGCGGGGTCCCCGCTGGAGGTGCGGGCGGGAAGCGCAGGGAGCGGGAGCGGAGGGAGCGGAGCACCCGCGCGGCCGGCAGCGCACAAAGAGCCCGCGGCCACACGTGCGCGGCTGCTGCGGTGCCGGGCAAGTTTCGCGGAGCGGTTCTGCATGGCACGAGCAGCGAATGCCTTTTGTTGTAAATGCAGCCGAACGTCTGTGTCCAGAGGTAGTTTTCTGCTCAGGTTCTAGAAGAGGGTAGCTGGCCGCGTGCACGAAATCTGTGGTTAAAGTTTTTGCGTGTTGAAATTGAATGTGTTTGAAAACTGTTTCCTGCCTTGTGTAAATTTCTCGTCTTGTGCTTTTAAGGAATGTTGTGTCCCCCTGCTCCGCCTTTCAAAAGAAACTGACAACAGCCTTTTCAGATGTCTGTGTATACCCTAATTTCTAACACCTCTCATCTTCCTGGGTTTTATCTTCATCCCACCCTTTTATAATTAATGTCTTGTATTTGCTTTCAGTTTAGTGACTTATTCTGTCTGAAAATTGAGATTTCCAAGCCTATTGCTCGCTGGCATTCTATGCAATACATATTTACACGGTGTTTACCAGAAGTGCTTTTAAGGTGGTTTATATTACTCCATTTTGCTGGAGCACGAAGTATCCATCACGGTGCTTAGAGAAGTTAAGCTCATTCTGTGGTAAAACATTTTCCTTTGTTAAAAGTGCTCTGTGTTTCTTTCAGGCATGCTTCGTGTTCTCTTTCTGAGCAATTACTCTATCAGGAGGAGGAATAGCACTGGCCTACATTAATGTGTTTGCATTTGACATCAGTAATAACTATGATTCTGCACTTTTGACGCTGGAGGTGCTGTTAACTGTGAATTGCCTCCGAACAGTTTTTGTTTGCTTTTACCCTTTTAAAGATTGTGTCACTGAAAGAATAAAGGAAACATTCCCTTCTGGAAGCGATGCTGTGTGAGGAGGTTGCTGTTGGGCTGGAGTCACTGGGAGCAGCAGTGCACTGTCAGCCAGCAGCAGTCAGGAACACCCACCCAAACCCCCAGACCTGCGGGAGAGCTTTGAGTGCTTTTCCCAAGAGTCATATTCCTGAAATTACTGCCATTCTTACTGCTTTTCCTGAGCTGGGGCAAGTATAAGTATGACTCCAAACTTTCTTGCTATTTAGGGACCTTACCTTTGGTGCAATCAGAAATGCAAGATGTCACTACTCTCTAGGAGCGAGTCTGCCATCTTTCACCAAGAAACAGTGAAATGTCAAGAGGATTCTTTTTGTGAATCACCTTTTTCTAATAATTCTGGTTTGTTCTTTTGACATTGGTCATCTGCAGTCAATGAAATCAGAACAGCAAATGTATCCCTTGGAACTTACCATGCTGAGTGTTCTTTGCTGTTGTTTTGATTGAGATCTTATGTGGCTGAGGTTATACAGGATATTCTTCATAATTGTTTTCGTTCTGTTGCTAACTTGAGTGTTTGCTCCTAGCTAGAAATGTGAGGGATCTGTGTGGATGTTGGTGTTCTGCTTCCAAGCCCCCTGAGGAGATTTAATGTAGAACAGCTTACAGAATGATGAGATATTTCTATCAACTGCTTTTCCATACAATTAGCTCTTGATGATCCTTTAATAAAACTTCAGAGAACTCCGGAATGACCAGAGAACAGACATGCCATGTTCATTGCAAAGCATATTTGGGCCTTTAAATGAGGAGTTAACCATCTCTCATGATAAAAAGCACATTTTTAACACTGTAGGGAGCTCTCTAGTCCAAAACTGGGGTGTGTAAGACAATGTAGGTGTGGTGTGTGGTTATCTAGCGTTGGGTTCATGTTCAGCATTGGCCTTCACAGAAATCAGGGGGCAGTCATGGGACAGTACAGAAATGGGAACTAAGAGAAGAGGACTTGAGTTGCTGTCAGAAGTGGTAAATCCTCTCCTAGAGAAACATTCCCCTGGCAGTTTGAGCAGTGCAGATGTCTGCTCGTAGTTAGTGATGCAGGACAGAGCAGGAGGCAGGAGTGGTTATGAGGTATGTGCTGGGAACCCCCTTTGTGCAATAAATATCACCTTTCAGAGTTAGGACTGGGACAGGGCTCAAGAATGGATTCTTCTGTTCCCAGGTGAGATGAATGAGGACTTCTCTGAAAAAGTCAGGAGGTACGTTCTGTTCCTGTCACCATTAAGCCCCTTGAGTCACTGTGGTTTTGGAGGTGCAGGATGACCTCTTACAGGGGCTGGTTTACTTTTAGAGGATCCAGTCTCAATCTTGCAATAAAACTGTTTTGCTTGGGGTTTGCCTTTACTGCTCACAAGTTGTATCTGCATATTTTCACTTATCCATAAGCAATCTGGTCGCATTCCAAGGCACACCTGGATGTAGAGCTGGATTCCTGGCTGAGTAGCTGCTTTCCAGCTTCTTCAATTCTATGGGGCAGTATCAGCTTTCTTGTGCTGCTGCAGATAAATCACGTTCCCAAAAGCAAAACGTAGCATCCACATGTTATCTGCATTTGCAACTCTCGAGTGAACTTGGCCCTTCAGCTGTACCAGCTGTTGGGTGCAATGACACAGGACTGCTCTTGCACCACTGCAAACAGATGTGGCTGTGGGCGCTATTTCCAAGTGACATAAATAAAAATTTCTTTTAAGGTATAATTTAAAAAGGCAAAGTCTATTTTTATTTTTTTTTTTTGGATGGAACGTATTTCAAGAATCAACTGCTGTTGTGCAAAGCATTTCCATATGAGGAGATGCCTCTGAGTGGTGATTGTTACAGCGGAACAAATTGCATGTCAATTTGGATATGTTGGAATGCAATGCAGAAAACAAAGAAACACTAGAAATGCTTCAGTAAAGTATATGGAGAAACAGCTTCAACTTGGAGCCTGGGATTTTGGCATAATACTGTCCAAATGATGTGAAAAGTAGGTTGTGTAATCATTTCTTGGTGAGAAATTGTCTCGGTGTATTGGCTGTTTAGCCAATATACTTTATTTTCACCTCCAGTGATGTCAATTTGCAGGTGTGAGGAAAGCTTGTATTCCTAGCATTAAATAAGGGCTTAACATACATTTACTTTTTTGAGCTAAACTGAATAATGTAGTGGAATCTCCTTCATTTCTTTGAATGGGTTACCTTACACTTGGAGGTTTGGTAGTTAAAAAAAATTTACGGGTTTTCTGGTGACAATAAAGACCTAGTTTGCCACTGGTGTATTCAAATTCATATCTTAATTTAATACATTTTTCTATTAAATTTGTACACCAAGTGAGATTAAGTCTTTCTCTTTAAACCTTGGTTGAAGTGATGCTGGCAGCTGAGAGTCATTGGCAAATTTTGATTTAGGCTACTGATGTGGTCTGTGCAAGTTGTTTTTATATGGTTTTTTCAGCTGAAACCTCAAGTCCTTCTTCCCATTCCTGTCTGCTCAGAATCTGTAGGGTTGCAATAAACCCTCACTACTCCTGAACAGCAGCTACTCCAGCCTTTGAGGCTTGGATAATGGGATTTTAGTAAGCATGGTTTAAATGCTTTGGCATAAAAGTTTATGGTGGTTTCATTCCCTCATTTCCCCATCCCTGCCCCCCAATCCTTTAATTTGCAGTTGAAGACTGAGATGTTTCTCATCTTTGTGAATGTGAACATTACACTGAACAAAAATAGTCTTTTTTGCCTGTGCACTACAGGATGTTGCCACCAGATAGAGCTCATGCTGGTCAGCATCACAGCACAGAATCCCATTTCTCAAGACTTTGCACTTAAAGCTTCTGTTTCACAGCTCCTAGAGGAATATTAATTTTGAATTTAGGCTTTTAACAGATGGCAAAGCGCTCTTTTCATCTTTTTCTCCCCCAGTATATTCACTGTCAGGAGACCTAAAGATAATGAATGAGTGTCATGGTGGTACTGTACTTTTCCTGATTTATGACGTCTTCCTGCTCTTCAGGAGAAAAATGAGATCAAGACTTTCTCCTAAACTCTGAAATAGCTGTAAGACAGGATCATAAAATGTGATAGCCTGAAGTTGTTATATTTATCAAAGATGAACTGTAAATATTTTCCAGTTTTCGAAATTCTTGGGTTTGTGTCAGAGACGTCATAAAATGGTTCTAAATCTCACAAGAGGTTTAGAAATTTGCTGCTCATAATCACAGTAGCTTGTATGTACTGTATGATCCTTAAATTTGCACATTTAAGGTAAGAAAGATCCCATTCCCCTTCACTTTTAATGGGATTTGACTTCTTACATTACTGTCGAAAAATACACTCTAAGAGGGGGAAAGCCTGTCAGGTTTCTTTAGGTGTAATTGTACTGTTATGGAATGTTGCTACAGTTTAGTTATTTACGCAATAGTTTAATGTGCTTGAAATGTGTGTTTGTTGTATTTCTTGGGAAAATTGCCTGGTTTTTGCTTTGGCTTTGTTTGTATCCAGCACTGCCGGCTTTTCCTGGTTCTAGGCATGCCATGATCTAGGTGTGACAGACTGTGGAGTATTTTTAATAAATCTGGAGAACCCCCTGGTGAGGAGGGATGAGATCAGCTGTGGTGCAGACCTGGTCTCGAGGTGACTTTTTAGCAGAACTTTGATGGAAGCGACGCTTTGGCTGCCAGAGGGTTAACAGCCCATATTGCAGACTTGTGTTATTCACCAATTAAATACCTTCTCCCTTTGAACACAGTTAATAGATTTCCTTCCTCTGAAATTCAAGCCTGTTATTGCTTACATTCCCTCTCAAATCTATTGCTTTTAATTTATTTCTGAGGAGAAAGAAATTTCCTTTCATTACTGCGAAATCAAAGCATTTTAAAATTACGTTCTGAACATATGTAGTCCTGGGTTTGTGCTTTGGATTCCAGGCTAGTCTTGGTTTAAAGCTAATCATTAATTGTTCCGGAGAGGAACTTGATACATCTGCCTTTGGTGTGAGATGATGTGTGCTTTCATGTGTACACTGAGCTCCATTTCAGTGCCTTTGACTGTGGATGAATATTTGTGTGTGGAAAGGGGAAAGTTACTTAAGTCAGAGTGCTGACACTTGTTTTTGTGTTCTTTAGTAGAAACACCTGCCTGTCTTCACTCTAAGTCAGAGTAGAACTTAGCACAAAATCTTCATTAGAGGAGAATGCCATGCCCAGGCCATATTTTTATGTACACAACCTAATTCAATATTGGAAATATAACATCTCAGGATGTACCTGAGAAGCAGCTTTATAAGGTACTTTGTACTTTTTTTTAACAAAAAAATCCCTTCAAATTACAAAAAAGTTGGGTATTTTGGGTCTGGTCTTTTCGGGTTGGAATATTCCTGTATAGGAAATGAGTTTTTACACACCTTACCCCAGGAGACTCTTCAGTGGTTGCCCTTCTGTTTGTAATTGCTGGTGCTCTCCGTGCCTGACCAGTGCACCATCAATGATGAAAAATGCAGTTGCATGAACTTCTCTCATCATTATATTGTTTAGATCTTATAATTGTGAGTCAAGGCCTGTCCATCTCTCTCTGTAGAGCAACTCCAGGAACTGTGGGTTATTTAGAACCTCAGTATAAGTTTCTAATCCAAAAGGTATAAACTGAGATTTTTTTCCCCCTTCTAGTTTGCCACTGCTGCACACTAATCCACTAATGCATGCATGTTAGTTTTTCTGTGGTGAAAATGCATGAAATATTTAGCTTAACCGAGTTTTCTTAATGTTAAAGCAAACAAACAAAAACCCCAAACCAAACAAAACCCCTCAAAAAATGGACATTGGTATTAGTGGTATCAAGCTAACGATTTATAGGGGAGTAAAAGACTTGGAATATTTTAACACCTAGAACATTGGCACGTAGGGATTTTTCTGATACATATTGCATACATTAGATGTAATCACATTTGTTTCAGTTTGACTGGAAGTTATAGATTGCATGTTATTTTAAAAGTAAGCTTTCAAAAAAGAAAAGTTTTGCTTTGAAACTGTTAAAATCTGGCAACCACCAAAAATGCAGTGAAGAATTCCTAGATACTGATTGCTGAAATAGAAGTGAGGATTTCACTACCTTCTAACTCATTTAATTGTCAAACAGCGTGGCACTTGCTGTAAACCAGAGTGAGCTTTCTCTCCTTATGACAAAGCAGTGTGACACTTTGAATAATTTTTATGTTAATATTTTAACATCAGGTCCCTTTGTGCCTTCCTGCCAGAAGAAGCTCAGGTGTGTGCACCTGGCAGATTTTTGGGGTGACCTGTGTGACACACCCCTCTGCAGGGGAGTGATAATGGCAATGGGTGTAGCTAATGTGGAATTACACCTAGAGGTGACTGCTGCTACTCAGGGCTTTCCTCTCTAATTTCACACTTGTACATCCCCAGTTTAGTCTGGATTTTGGACCCTTATCTGCTTTGTCTTGACGATGAGTGCATGCCAGCTATTTCTTAGCCTGCTTTATGTGATATCCCTTATGGTTTTCTAATTATGTTCAGAGAGAGAGCCCTGGGACACAGGTCCTTTAGTTGTTAGTAAAGGTGTGTGTTTGTGCTGCCTGGGGCTTTGCAGGCCTGCTCACTGGCAGTGGTGCTGGTGCCCTCCTGGATGTAGTAGACAAAACTATAAACTGGATGTTGCTGGGGACTGAGAAACACTAAACAAAAAAAAAAAATCACTCCCTGATTTTAAAAATGCAAAAAAAAAAAAGGTGGCTTGGCCAATCATGGTTAAATGATCTGGATTCTGGATGTGCATGTTTATCTTCTGCTTTTCTTGCCAATCAAAATAGATTATTCTGTCCTGGGGGAGGGAGGAGGATGGTTAAGTAGAAGGTAAACGACAGGTGCTGCCCTTTGATAGCGGCAAGAACTAAAATTCTTATTGTTGTTATAATAGCTGAGTGTGTAATTAATCATCTCCTATTGATTTGCTCTTCATCTAGATGCAGGGCACAAAGGCTGAAGGAACTCTCATGTTATTTAGCTGCTCCCTCTAATCAAAGAGGGGATGTGAGGAAGACACAGCAGTGCATTAGTAACCTGTGGGATGAGGGGAGCCTTGCGTGGTGGAACCTTCATCCATAGAGCCAGAGAACAGCAGTGATAATGAGACCTAATCTAAATGAGGTTGGTGCTTACAATCCATGTCCCAGAGGGACTATAAACATCACAAATATTGATACAGGATCAGGAGAGAGCAGGGATTGATTAGTGGTCAAGGGAGCAGGATGTCCTAATTGTCTCTGGTAGTGCTGATTAATTTTATCAGGGAAATGAGCCTTAAAATAGATTAAGGGTAGAAAGGGGAGCATGGCAGTTTAAAAAAGAAAAGCCTTTTCTGTCATTCTAGCCTTTGTGAATTATTAAGCAAAATGTATCTAGAGTCAAAATGTATATAAGTCGATGTATATAAGCTTATATATAAGTGTACAAAATGTATATAAGCAAATATGTGTAACTTGTTCTTTGGACCTTTTGTTTCTGTGGCATATTTCCTAATTTGACTTTCCTTTTTCTGTGTTCAAATAAAAATTGCTTTTTTTCTCCTTTCCAGTTGAGATTATATAGATTAAAAGCTTTTAATCAACATCTCCTTTGCATACAGCACCATGCTGCTGGCTCCTCTACAGTGCCACATGTTTCTGCAGGGTGCCACTTTGCCTTTCTAGAGGTCTCTTTTATAAGACAGTGGTGATGTTTTGCTGGGATGTTGGAGGTGTGAGGGGATTCAGACAGTTAACCTGAAAAGTTTCTAACCAAATCCATTGTAGCAGTGTACAGCTATTTTCAGATCAACATCAGTGTATCTCCAGTGCAAAAACATTTATCATCACAGCAGTGGAGAATTCAGCCCTGACTGTAATCTTGGTTCCCTTCAGGAAAATTCTGATTTGAGCTTTTCAAACTAAAACTGAAAAAGCAGACTGTGGTTTACTAAACTTTTAATAACAGCATAAGGGGAAGGAGCACCAACCAATTAGTGTTTTGAAAATACAGAATTCCAGCAAGTCACTTCTTGTGACAGGTTTCATCTATTGACTGTTTTATGGGAAGATCAATAGTGTTCAGGCTGAAGACTCATCAGCTGAGGCAATGCAGGCTGCAACATCTCATTTTTAGGGAGATGTTAACAGCTGTCTGACTTAGTGTAGAAGGTGGTGTCATTCACGGAGTCTCTGTGGAAAGACCTAAAATCAGACAGCCAAATTCGTATTCGTTAATGTTTTGATTTAAAGTTTGTGCTGTTGAAAGAAGTCTTTAGGGATATCTTGATGTGTGTTTGCTCTCTTGCTACTTTTAAATCTACCTAACTTTAGCTTCTTGTACTGAGCTGGGAGAAGGTGGATGGGTAGAATGAGAGATTTACTTTGGCATTCCAAGGGCAGAAAAAGAAAATATCCCTGCCACAGAGATATGAACCTTTGCAAATGGAAGTGTTCCAGGCCAGGTTGGACAGGGCTTGGAGCACCCTGAGATAGTGAAAGGTGTCCCTGCCCATGGCAGGGGGTTGGAACTAGGTCATCTTTAAGGTTCTTTTCAACTCAAATCATTCTGTGATTCTTTAGTAGATCTATTCCCTTTCTTTTTAAAATTCCAAACACAGGAACGAATTACATCCTGCCTGGAGATGCTTTTAATTTTCTCTGAACTTTTCCCGTTGTGCAGTGGTTCATGGGCACCACAGCCATATGATTAGCCCAGCCTGCTCTTGCTCTGTGTTGGTCTAATTATGTGTTCATTAGAATCTCAAGTCTTGAGCTGGAAGTGTGTAGGGTGTCTTTGTTTAAAGGGCAGTCTCCTAATGCAAATATTAAGAGAGCTTTCTGCCTTGCCTGAGTCAGACTGACAAGCTAATAATAACCTTGGTGTTAGCCTTGGCTAGCACAGAGCACCAGTGCAAAAAGGTTTTAAGGGACCAGTGTATCAGTCAGATCATGGGCCATAATATGCAATGGAGTGTTTGGCTTGTTTTAACACTTAAGCTCCCATTAAGAGCTACCTTCTGAATGCAAAGGGCAGGGCAGTAAAACAGGAGCTGTTCTCTAATACGGCCTTACATCCACTTGAGGCTTCAGCTTAGTCCTGGGATGGCCTCTAATTAACAGAGTCCCACAGTGCTAAATTTTACCTTCAATAGCTGTAGCCTTGTTCCAGAAGCTGTTTTTAAGTTCATAGCTAAGGTATCAAATGAGTTAGATGGCTTAAAAACTGGCGTGTTGACTGTGTGTGTGGGGAGCTGTGAAGATGCTGAATTGTTGGAGAGGGCATGTTTGATTCCCAGCTTTGCCAGCACAGGATTACATGTTATGCAATTGCTGCAATTTAATTATAGTGTTTCAGCAGTTTTGATATCTGCCTTTAAATTATCCCAAGGGCATCAAGGAGGAATGGCTTACTTTGAATAAATCTTCATAAACATATGACTCTGCTGCTGGCTTGTTTTGTTCCGTGAGCGCCATTTGTTCCCATTAACTACATCCTAGAAGTCAATACTGCTATTCCTGGAAACATGGCACTATCACATGAGGAGGAACTTGTGGGATGGGCTCAATGTGTCATTACAACAATTGTCAGCTCCTCTCTTTTATTTATGGAAGAGCGATGCATATGAATGTACCTTTATCTGGAAAGTTTTAGGCAATTCTAATAAAAGGAGATATGCATGAATTATCAGAACACGATGTTCTATTCACTGGAGGGAGTCATTTTAAAAAGCTTGCTAAGTGAGGCATGGTTGCTAAGTAAGGCAAGGGTTTTATTAGACCAGCTGACGTAATGGAAAAAAAAAAACAGGCAAGATTTTGGGCACACAAAGATTGTCTTTGGATGGGAAACAAATGGCAGACTTTGTGCTAAGAATGGCTTGGGAACAATGGCTCTGAACTTCAGTTAAATATGTAAAATGGGGAGGTAATTCTGGAGGAAAGGGGTAGCTGGGACACATGGGAAGGATTGCTAAGTAATGGAGATGACATGGGAATGTGGGGTTTCTTGAGGAATTGAAGGCAATCTGAAACTGGGCTGTGACCATCTCCTGTCCTGCTTTGAGGCTGGCAGCCAGAGCAGACCAAGGAATGGGAAATATGGAGCAATATTGAGTATGGACTGCATTGGAGGAGGAAGAACATGGAAAGGTGTCCACTGGCAGTGTGGTTTAGGATGCTAGAGATGAGCAGTTACTCCAAAGGCTGGGATAAACAAATATTCTCGTTCAGGGAAGTAACTTCTGTCAAGGTCAGATGTTCCAGTACAAATGGATTCTTTACTTTTTTTCCCTGTAGTGAGATAGGACAACCAGAGCTTAGAGGTGTGAGCTCTTCTCCTAACTTCCCTTACATGGTCTCCCTGAATTCCTGAAGGGGTGATTGCTTTGTTTCTAAATCTGTTCTTTTGTTATTGCTGAAGTGTCCTTGTTGGGCAAAGGTCCTCTTCACCCTGAGGTGATGTCCCAGGTATTCCCCTGGGAGCTGTGGTGCCTTTGGGAGACCTGGCTGGATTTTCTGTTCTCCATGGAGTAATGACAGTGCTCTGCTCAGCACTTGGAGTATTGTGGAGTGGATTTGATCCAGGCAGGGCTTCTTCCAAGTATTCAGCTCAGCACTAAAATTGATCATGATTATAGTATTTTCCTGTTCTGCACAGGCTTAATTTAATGATATTTGTCAGCTACTTGAAGACCTGGGGATGAAAGATGTTCTCTTATTAGCAAGGCTACCTTGTGTGGTGTTCAGGCATAATAGGGAACCTCTGAGATAAAAAGCACCATAAATCTTGACTGAGATATTAACAACATCCAGTGTAAGTGATGATGCCCAATTGCCAGGCAGCTCTTGGGCTAGACCTGCTCTCTTGTGAGTGCCACCCCCAGGTTTTCTAGCACAGGGTCATGTTCTTACCTGTGACGAGTGACAGAGCAAACAAGTGTGACAGTGTGTTACTCGATCACTCTCTAGCTTGGAGAGAGCTCAGACTGAAATTTGGGGAAGGACTTGTCTGCTGGATGTTGTTGTTGCCAGGGTGGGTTTAGAAAGTCCCTGTTCTCCCCAGTGTTTTGGTTGTTGAGGCTTGTGCTTGCAAAGCCTCCCCAGGCTGTCTTGGGGAATTTGGTGATTAAATTATTGCACTAATCATCTATAAATTACTCAAAAAGAAAAATCAGTGAATTAATTTCATTTTTGTTACAGCAAGTTCCTGCTTTAAAACATGACAAAACCCCTCATGTTCTGTGGTTTTAGTTGGACTCTGCATGTTTGATGCTGTTGTTTTCCGTCATGCAGAATTTCCTAATTTATACCAGGGCAAAGAAACCAGGATAAGGCAGACAAAATCTCTGCAAAACCATCAGCATGTAACCTTTTTTTTGACCCTGCATACCTCCTGCAATCCTGCTATTTTTGTAACTCTGGCTAGGTAGCAGGATGAAGATTACATATCATCCTCCAAAGCAGCACTTTTATTTTGGTCTTGTTATTTTAGGAATAATCAGCAGAGAACAAGGATACTTCCTCTTACGAATTTCTTGTGTTTCCCTGAGGGGACTGATAGCGAGGGGGGCTCTTACAGAATATACAATTTCCCCATCAATAGTTTAGATAAATCTTATCTGCCCTTGGATCTGTGGTAAATCTTTCATTGACTTGTGTGGAGCCTGAATTTCAGTGCATTGTTTACGTGCTGCCTTCTAAGGCTTGGAGCTGCAGTGTGTTCAAACACCAGTAAAAATTCTCTTTCAAACTGTTACGCACAGCACAGTTTTATGTATATTTTTCTAGATGTCTAAATTTTGTGTTAGAAATAGAAACTATCTTTTTCTCTCCCCCCAGGCCAAATGTGTGCCCAGTGTTTGAGCTGGCACTGGTGGGACACCAGGAGCCTTGTATTCAGTCCTTCAATCGGATGGTCAAGATGTGGAAACAAGGCTGCACCAAGAGGAGGTGGTGTGTGAGCTATGAGAGAAGGTAATGTATTATCTGTTGTTAGAAATGGTTTTTGTTACTAATCTTTGTGCAAGTTCTTTACATTTTTTGTGAGAGAAGTTGTAAACTGTTTCATCTGAAATCTGTGGTTATGGACATAGTGTCCTCCTGGGACTTGACTTGAAATCTGTTATTACTGAGTAGAAAATGTCACTTTTTTATGTGTTCTGGGTTTCTCATGAGCTTCGTGGCTGGCTTTAGATTCAGAATTTTACATTATCAGAAAATGTTCCTGTCTTGTTCTCGTTCAGGTGAAGCCCAGCTGTCAAGTCATTGACTTTGAAAAATTGAACTTCTTTCTATTTCTGTCACATGCTTAGAACTGATGGGAGATCTGACTCCCCCAACAGCTAAACCCAAAAATGATTGCAAAAAAAAAAAAAAAAAAAAATTACTCACCTTTGACTAGCCTGAATACAAATTCTTCAAAATAATATGTGGGCATAGCATATAAGAGCTACTGGATGTTATCAGGATGCAGTTTGCTATATTTGCTTCGTTTTTAACGAGAACTTGTGATAGAGGCTGAAGAAACGTCTCATAAATATGACATACGAGCACAGTGTGCTGCTGATGAGATGGGAGTAAGTGGAATAGGAGTTGTGATTGCTCTCTTAAACTTCCTTTCCCCAAAGGTCTGGGTACTACACGGTTTACAAGCAGGTGTACAGGATGGAGCACCAGACTGTCTATAAGTGCTGCCCCGGCTGGGCCCAGCGAGATGATGAACCCGGCTGTCTGCACTGTGAGTGGGGGCAAAACTGGGGCAAACCAAGGGGTGAGTGACCTCCTCAGGCCTTGCCTTCCTACTGATGCTCACTTCTCAATATAAAGATTTTGTTTCTTGTTATTCATAATTGGGATTTCCCCCGTGATGGGGAAAGAAATGTCCTTCAAAAATAAAAAAAGCACTTATGTAAAAGTACCAAATAGCGCTAATTTTAAACCAAACAGTGAAACAGTTTGGATTAACAGTCTAAACTCTAATTTGAGTTGTTGCAGCATTTTTGTGCCAGCCTGGCTTTGACAGGCCAACCAAATTTATTGCTGTTACCCAAATTATGCAGAGAAATCTGCTGTGAGCCACTTGTTTCTTGGGTGTAGCACTCACTGAGGAGTCTGAACCCTGTGGTTCTCCATCTGATGAGAACCCATCTCTATCACTGATTTCTAATCAGGATTGGATGTTTTCCTAAAAGATGGAATTTAATTTAAATGATAAGGCAGCACTTCAGCCACTGTTAACAAGACATCAGTAGAAGATGGCAACCTATTCAGCATTTAGTTTTGTTACTGTTTTGTGAGTAATTTTGTTTTCTATATGAAAGTTAGCATCTGTTCTTATTTATTTTTTAATCTTCATACCAACTTCAGGGCTGCATTCAGAGAGCTTGCTTTTATGATTATCTCTTTGTAGTTAAAAACAAAAACAAGCCTGAGAGGTATTCCTGTTAGTTTCAGCCTGAATCTACATATTTAGTGTGCACCTGTTTAGTTGTAAGAAGTCAAAAATGTGTTTACAATCTGTTTTAATCTCCGGTGTAAAGGAGTTTAACGTATGTGAACACCAGTGGCAATAGGAAATTTTCTTCCTGAAAGAGCAGTGCAGACTTGCTTTGAATCCTTTAAGGCACCAAAGTGGTTGAATTACACTCTTATATTTGATACTCTTTGCAAGTTTGGCTTGAGTATGTGGAATTTAAGTTATTGTAAATAAAACTGTTCTGCGTTAGAGGAAGGGAAGAATTGTAATTCCCCTCCATATATATAATATCTCCCAGTGCCTCAGTGGTTCTTAACCATTGCTGCATTATTGTCTGGCAGTTTTTCTTGTTTTATTTTGGATTCAGGCAGTGCTTTGAGTCCTGTCTTCTGCCTCTGAAGCACCTTTAAGTTAAACTGCAATATCTGAGTCTTATTTTTATTAAATTTCTTCATATCAACATGGTAGTTGCACCTATGACACCAAGTCCTACTGCAGTCCAACCCTTCCACTTAAAAATCTGGGCTTCTTATTTGGAAGGTCATGTTACAACAGGACTGTGTAGAAAGGCACTTCTGGAGGATCCTTGGCACAAAACCAGCTAAAATAGCCTGTCCCATTCTGTTTGTGTGCTCTAGTGCTCTGTACTGCTGGCACTTGCTTCAATGGAGGGAAATGCTCTGAAGGAGGATCCCAGATGTGCCAGTGCCCAGCAGGATTCCAGGGCCCTCGCTGCCAGTATGGTGAGTCCAGTGGAAACTGTCTCAAGTGCATCTGGTGTCTGGGTAAAATGCATCTTCAACAATAACTGTTATAACAAGAATATTTTATGAATGTTGACTTAAAATTAAAGATGCCCTTGCTGCCCTTTTAAATGGTTATTTGGTCATGCTCTGATTTTCTGGGATTTTATCTTTTTTTTGGTATTGAATTTTAACACAGCAAGATGAAAATCTGATTTGATTGATACCAGATGAGCAAATATCTGTATTGGATAATATTGAATATCAGCAGTGATGTCCAGTGGAATATCTGTCTGTTGCTTCTCAACTTGAATGTTCTTGTGGTGCTCTTACTGAATTTCTCAGCATTGCTTTTACCTTTGTGAGAGTAAATTCAGAGTCAAAACAGGTGGGCAGTAGGTGAAGAATGCAGCAAATGAAGCACTGTATTTGTTCATGGCATTTTTCTTTTCAGTGCATCTCAAAGTAGGAAGGTTTTACAGCTCACTACCAAATATTTCATAGTATTCTTGGAATAATATATGCACCAATCTTTCATTTCACTGTGTTCTAGCATACCATCGACTGTATTCTCTGTGACTTAGACTATCACCCACTCTCAACGAGAATCCTTTTTTCTCTCACACACTGGCTCACAATTTGATAAACCCACAATGGGTTGTCTTGTAATTTAACACACTGTGTAAAGCTCTCCAAAATTACAGAACTGCATCCATTTGGTTTCTTAAGGGAGGGAAGAAAGTCATTCCTTCAGAGTAGGCTGTGATTGGGACAAAGGATTTCTTTTGTATTAGGCAAATGATAATTTCCTTTTCAACTGAAGCATATTGTGTTTTGTTCAAAGGAAGGCAGATTTTTAAGTATTTCGTTTTTCCCCTTTTAAATTCTAGTATGTTCATGTCCTCACCTGGCTTGTCTGTCATGCAGTATGAGTGAGGAGGAATATAACAATAAATAAAATGCAGAGCTGTTTACAATGGAACTGGTGCTGCCTGCAGACAATATTAGCTCAGTTAAGCTGTGATTGGGTATTTCTTTACTGCCCACAGAAACAAGTTTATGTGGGTGAGCTGAGATGAACCAGAGTGACACCAAGGCAGGTTGTTTGTTATTAACTTGCAGAAGAGCTGCTGGTTCAAGGTAAGCAGGATCAGAATCTCCAAGAAGCTCACACAATAAGCTTTTACCAAATGGAATATATCTCAACAAATTATAAATTGTCCTTGCCATTATAAATTGTCTTTTGAGTCTCCTTTTGCTTGGAAATACCTATGGACCTGAGGCATTCCCAGCTGGCAGATGGTGTGGGTGCAGTGTGTGGATAGCACAGGTCAGATTTCCAAGCTGAAATGAGATTGTGCAGTCTCTATTTCACAGGTTGGTGACTGGAGCCACTGTAAAAACAATGAGAGGTATCCTGCAGTCCTTGCTCTTTACAGTTGGCTGGAACTTTTATCTTTGGTCGTTTGTCTGCTTTCTATTGATTCCTGAGGTTTGAATGGAATTCCAGTAGTCATCATTTTCAGGTTTATACAGCAGCTGCTATCGCAGCCTGGCAGAAGTAAGTTTATAAATTGAATTCTGAAGGGAAAAACCTTCTTTCAGGAAGAATGTTATGGACCATTCACCTGCCTAACAAAAGCAAGGTAATTTAGAGTGTGAGGTCTCTGAACTGTTGCAGGTGCCTCCAGTCAGATTCTTCTGAGGTTTGTATCATATTTGTGCAAGCAGAAGTGAAAAAGAAATGTACTGTGGGATTAACAGCCATAGCCTCTAGTTTTCCGTGCTGATTTTGGAATATTGTTCTTAAAGTAGCTTGGATTTAATGTGGCTGCATTAATCTATGATAATACATTCTGGGTTTAAATAATCATTAAGTCTGGTCTGTCCCTTCCTCCCTACTTGTCTGTGTGACCTTACTGTAAATTTTCCTTCTGACACTTAACCCAAAAGAAAAAGGAGTCTTTTCTGCCACCATCTTTTTGTTTGAGGAGTCAGTGGAACAGATGGATGCCAGGACAGCCAGGCCGGTTTTGCAGCACGTGCTATAAAGTGTCAGTGGAAAAGCTGGTGCTGGATGTGAGGCTGTCTGAGGGGGCTCTGGTGCAGGGGCCCCTGTCCTTGTGCCTTGAGGCTCTGTCCCTGAGCTGGCAGCAGTGTCCAGGTACCTCCTCGGGGGCTCTCTGGGGCAGGGAGGCTCTAACAGCCTGGGAGACCACGAGCTGCTGGCAGAAAGCTGCCCCTCGGGTGTTCTTGGTTGTGATTTTGGCTTCTGTCACTTCAGGTATTGTGGCTTCCTGTCAGTCTCCTGACAGAGGAGGAACCACAGGCATTTCATAGCTGCCCTTGAACTCATTTGAGCAAAATTGCTTCATGTATCCCATTTTATATCTCCCCCTCTCCAACTTCTTTGCTTTTCTCTCTATTTCTGTCATCAGTGTTGGCAGCTAATTCTAAAGTTTCACTTGGGCAGCAGCTCTCATGATCTCCTTGCTGGGCACTGTGAACTACAGACAAGAAATTAGTATAAAAATATTACTAAATTCAATTACTCTAAGAAGTAAATGGGAATGTGCATCTTGGGAATCTCCTGATATTTCTTCTTTTTATGGAATTTATATTTGCCATTGAGTTAGGAAGTAGGTCAGTGTCCTGGAAATGAAGTTTTGTCCTGGTCTGTCCTGCGGAAAGTTTGTGATGGATCCTCCAGAATGACTGATGGCAGCCCAGTGCCTCACAGCGATCTCAGCAGAGATGATTATTCACAATTGGCATGATAGCAGCTAATGACTTTTTTAAGGAATGGTGGGGTGTTTTTGCAGCCTGGGACACGACGTATTCCTGATTAGATGCTGAAAGGGTCAGGGATCCTGTAAGAAACTTAATGTAATTGTGTTTAGAAATGTGTTACTGCATCCCTTGTACACGTCACTCCATAGTTTTATTATTTTACCCACACAAGCAGCAATGAAAACTTAGAGAAAGATTTATGAGTGAAATGGTCGAGTTCTTCATCCAGCCATTGCAGGGACTCGGTAACAGATTGAGCTGTCTCTTGCATTGTCTGCTGCAATTTGTCTTGTAATAATAGACTTATATCAATTACAATGTAAACTTGCAAGCTGGATTTCTTTCCATTTTTTTAACTTGTTTGGAAGTTGTGATCCCCATTTTTCCCAGTGAAAGGGAGGGAAAACCTGTAACAAAAAAGAGAGAAGGTAAAACCCGGTGCCAAGAATAAATTCTGCTGCAGTGCTGGTGTCATTGATATTCACTAGTTGTCCTGGTAATCATGTTCAAGGCCTGGTAACCACCTGAGCTGGACATGGAAGTAAATTAATTCCATTTAGCTTGTTTAATTCAGCCTTGGGACTTTTACTTGTACATGCAGCCAGTGAAAACATTCCAAATTCTACAAACAAGGGTGTATTTATTTATTCCTCGTGTACATAGAATTGCTCAATGGAAAATGAGGGGTTAGTTTTGACTCTTAAGGGTTTTGTCATCAAATCTCAAGTTGTTGCTGTTTTTTCTGAGTGCCTCTTGATGGGTTTTAATACATAAAGTAAAAACCAGAGTGAGAACTGAACAGGGTTTATAGTATCTTGACTGATACAAAACCCCAGTATGATTATTGTTTTGCAAGAGGCTCCCATAAGTAAGAAAAAATAAGTACAATTGAGTCCAACTGAGACAATGGGTGTTATCAGAAGATGTTTAAAAATAAGTGAGGAATGACCAGGGCAGACTTGTCAGGAAAGTAATCTCATGGTGACATGATGTTTGTCCTCCTTGAAGAAAGCTGAATACAATATTCCATTGTTTAACAGATAAAGTGTCAATAGATTTAAATTTTACACTCACGTTTGCTGTCACACAAGAGGAATTTTAAAATCTTTTGCAGTGCCTGGTGCAGATTATTAAAGATTGCAGTAAGTGCTTCCCAAGCACACATCTTGAGAGGCAGTGTGGTCTGCTGAGTGCGGTGCTCACCTGATAAGAGCTTCCTTCTCCACCTGCCACTGACCTTGGATATTACTGCAGTAACTTTTAGCAAATTACCCCACTCTGCCTGGGCTTCTTTGTACATGAAATGTTGATAATGGTGGCTCATTCCTTCGTCAGGTGCTTTGAGACCCAAGTAATTAAGTGTGAGATAATAGCATTGGAATGTGTATATAAAGGCAAAATGCACACTGCATGGGTAGCTAAATGAAATGCTTATGAGGGAGATATCCATCAGTTCATTGACTAGCTGTCAATCTCTGCCATGACTCTGGTCACACACTATTAAGATATTGAACTATATAAAGATTCTGGTAAACAAAAATGTCAGCACCTCCTAGACCAGTAGATCAGAGTTTACACTACAGAACTACTTAAAACAAAGGTGCTTTTTTCTGAAACCATTGCTTAAAATGGCAGGAATTCTGATGGATCTTCTTGCAAATAAAAATACTCTTGTCATTCACTGTGAAAAGGAATTTTCTTCCATCTTCCTCTAGGAAATGTTTCTTCCTGCAAAGAGTTGTTCGATAAAACTTCTGATTAGTGTCCTGTCTGCCATCTTGGTCACTTGTAGAGATGAAGTTTTTTTTCTTTGAGGCTGAAGACCTACACAAGTCCTACAGGGCAGTGTAAATCCGTAAACCAGTGCTACAAATTTTCCTTCCTTGTAGGTCCTTTAAAATAGCAAACGGCAGGCTGAAAGCTCCCATGGGTCTGTTGCCCATAGGGGTGTCTTTGGTTTTCATGGATCTTTGTTTCCCACTGAAACTATAAAATGTTTAAATATTTGTGAGGGTAGATTAGTTCTGACAGCTGGGCCCTCATTGTGCCAGGGGTTTTGGCTTTTTGTTTTCATGTTTTGGCTATGAGTCCCCTGCAGTTTGACCCAAGACAACCTTTTGAACAGGAAGATTTGCCATTAGCCCATAAGGAGAGTGGGAGAGGATGACACAAAGACAACTTATGCTTAGATTGCTCTAGTTTAGTGCATATAATATCTTAAAGATACCAGGTTTGGTTTTTTTCTGTTTTAGCACAGTCATTCTCCTGCTCCAAATGACTCAGTCTCATTAGTAAAATGCCAGCCTGTCATGGCAAGGGAAGCAGAGATGACTGATGAGGCTGCTCAGGGTAGGAAAGTACCTGTCTTCTGGTAGAAAAAAAACCTTGTGATCACCCTCTCTCCTAGTGGGACCTGCTGTTCTGTTCCTCCTCTGCTCCTTTTTGACTCCCAGGAGCGGTGATCTATCAATCCTGTGCCTATTTTTTGGCTACCACGCTCTTCCTGTGATGGAGAAGCACTGGCAGAGAGCAGAGAGGAAGGTGGAGATGCTTTTGGGCCTTCCTGCAGCACTGCAGGAGCCCCAGTGAGCTCTTGACAGCTTGAGAGCATCCTGTGGGCTGGGAACGTGCTGCAATCACTTGTTCCTGCATTAGGGGCTGTTGGTAATGAGCCCTTTCTTAGCACTTGTCAAGGTAATAACAGTGCTGTGTACTTAGAGCGTCCAAAACCCTTCCAAGGAGTAAAATCTGAAAACATGAGCGTGTTTTGAACAGCAAGCAGAGCTAACAAGGTGTGTTGACGTGTTCCATCTCATCAGAAGTTAAGAGTAGACCGTGGCACTTCCCTTCTCTCTGTCAGGTGTGAAGCACACGGGAAACACGAGCGGCGTGAGGCAGTTTCTGATGATGGTGCTTAAATGTCTTCACTTTGTACATGGCAGGTTGGTTGTGGCCAGCAAGTAATGCTTGATCTTGGGTGAAAGAAGTAGTCACTGCTCTAAACTCAGCCAGTTTTAAAATTGGTTTAGTTCAATGAAAGAATAGGCAGTGTAGGTTTTAATTCTTAATATAAATCATATTGCAAATGCAGAAGCCCTTGATTTTGATGAAGTGTGATCTAAGAGCCCAGTAAATATTTATCTCTTTGGTATAATTCGTTCCTACACTGAAGATTTCAGACATTTAAAACTGTTTCAAAGGCTGTTCCAGGTGATTTTTATTCAGTGTTAAGAGTATTCAGTAGAACACTGTTCAGCATGCGTTTGAAAACTACCCCTTATATAACTTTAGGTGGTTTTGGACTTCAAGTCCTGCTTCAGTTGTCTGGACAACTCTGCCCTTGCTAAGACCAATCTAAAATAAGGATGACCTTTTCAAATTCCCCCTCTCAGTATCTCATTTCACATGAAGACACTGCTGTTTTTACTGTATTAATCCCCTTAGTCTGCATCTCTTCACCTTCCCTGGTGCTGTCTGGAGCACGCTGACATCAGGTGAGTTCACAGCAAATGCAGCTTTGTGTCTCTGTGTAATCCTCAGGGTCTCATCAGCCCCTGGCAGCTCGGGGTTGTCAGGGCTGGATTGGTGTCCTGCTGTCACTGCTGCCTTCACTTGGATGCTTCTCCTGCAGTTCTCCTCTTGGTGACCTTGGGAGCTGCTGCCACGGCCTCTTTTTGCCTCGGGTGGGACAGTGAAGCCTCACAACCTCTACAGATCCAGTTTGGGCCCTTCCAGAAGCACAGGGAGAAGGGGAAAACACCTGATGTCTTTTTCTTTTAGTTTACAATTAGTTTATCAAATTTAATGGTAATTTAGATGCAGTAAAATCTTCAGTTGTAGCCTTTTAGCTGATTCTGGCCTTACTGGAGAGTTAGAGACCCTCAGCACTCCAGTGACCTAATTGCCTTGAAAATCTGAGAAACAAAAAGGCACTGCTTGATTTTTTTTTTTAACCCCTAAACCTTAATGAAGCTTACAAATTTCACATTAGATTTTTAAATGATCTAAAGAGAAAAAAATACTGTTGTAAGTACTAAAAAAAAAAAATCTTTTTCTAATCTGCAATGTCATCCCCATCACATAGATCTATCAAAACTGTCATCTCCTGACAGGGTTTGGTGTCATGGTGACACACCTTTCTCTAATCTGTCTCCTGTACTCTGGTGACAACTGACAGGTATCCTGACACTTAAAACATAATGGGATTTGTATATTAAATTATAGACATACATAGCTACAAATTAGCAGGAAGGTAACACTGGACCTAAATATAAAGTGTCACAGGGCTGGAGCTGATTAGAAACCCATGACGAAGATGAGTTGGATGTTCTTCTGGGCAGAGATTTGGAGAAGACAAATCTAGTGCACAGATCACTCCAGGAGGTCCAAGCTATCTGTAATCTTTCAAGGAAAAAAGTTATGGCTGAGATAAAATGACATTATCTGTTCTGGTGATAACAGTTGATTCAGAGATTAATTCCAGTTGCGAGCAAGACCTTAGGCAGGATTCAAAAACCCTGAAAGCATGGCTTCTTCCAAACTTTCCATTCTTTCTTCTTTGCTTCCCTCTTCACACCCACCTGCTCTTTGCCAATATTGTCCATAGGAACACCTTTCATCACCAGTAAGACACGAACCTCTCCAGATAAAACCCCCTTTAAAGCAGCCACTAAAAAGCTGTGAGGAATAAAAGCTTTGCTGTTCTAAAACAGGAATGGTAAAACGCTGATTGAAAAATCATGACTGGCTCTCTCCTAGATATGACAGGATATAATCATCAGCCCATCTTGCTGAAAGGCTCTGGAGTGCCTGGGCTCCACAGCCATTAGGAGGAAGCGACAGGTAGACAGACAGCAGAGCTGGAACTGCAAACAAATATGTCAAAAGTAAATGAACCTCAGAATAACCACTCGAGAGAGAATTTGCCCCTGTTGTCTTTGCCACAAAAGGCTGTTTACTCTGTGCTTGCTGCAAAAGGTAAAAGTAAAAAATAGCAGGGGAAGAGCTGCTTTCTGGCTGCTGCCATTTATTTGCTGCTGGATCAGGGAGTGTGGTTCGAGTCCCAGCAAAGCTGAGAGTTGTGCAGGGGTGCTGTGCAGGTACATTCTGCCCACCCACACCACCAA
The DNA here is from genome assembly GCA_013397915.1 of Daphoenositta chrysoptera. Lineage (NCBI taxonomy): Eukaryota > Metazoa > Chordata > Aves > Passeriformes > Daphoenositta > Daphoenositta chrysoptera. Next base: position 50,966 of record VZRO01006324.1, on the reverse strand, counting down.
AAGGTGAATGAGCAGACTTGGAGTCTCTAGAAACATCTGGATTCTATTTCGTGACACCTGCTGGCCTCTGTGTGACTGTGGGCAGATTTATTTGGGTTTCCAGCTCACTTCACGGATTCGAGCTGGATCACAATGAACTTGATCAGGTAATGCAGATGAATTTAATGAGCACAAGGTACCATGGCTAAGCTCTGCCAACACCCAGTTCATGCACTGCTTATGTAGCTCTGGATGCAACCCCTATATTAATAAAGCATCTAGACAACATGGAATTTTAACTGATTTGGCAGAATATCAGAAGATTGTTATGTCTTTAAGAATATTTTTGTTGCATTTTTGTAGCTTTTCAGAGTGAAGTTGGAGATGGTTGCTGTGCATCTCCTTGTGCTGTCTGCAGACAATCTCCCCTTTCTCAGCATTCCTGTGCTCAGAGTGAGAGGTCAAACACTTCTGCTGTACTTTCCCTCCCATCCTCAAAAATCTTTGGACTGATGTGTGTTTTCAAAGAGGTACAAATAACAGGAGAACCCTTCACAAACAAAGCTTAGCTGGCTGTTGTTTTCTACTTCAGTGGCATTAGTGCAGTGTGTCAGTGCTGATTGCTGCTCCTGCCCTGAGATGTTCTTGAGGCACTGTCATTGCAATGTTTCTTGTGAGGGGGAGGGAGTGGAGCTGCCTTGAGCAGCACTGCAAGGACTGTGACTGACAAAGTCAAATTTGGGTAGCTAATTGTTTTTGCTGACCTAAACACTTTGACACACAGCTATGAACAGATTTTGACTGTAAAAGGGAAAAGGGGATGCTTCTAGAAATGTGTGGGTTTAGCTGTTCAGTCAGAACTGTATCATAGGTTTGGAAGGGATCTTAGAGAACGTGTTTTTTCAACCCCCTGCCATGGTCAGCGACAGCTTCCACTGGACCAGGCTGCTCCAAGCCCTGTCCTTGAACACTTCCAGGTAGGGGGATCTACAGCTTCTCTGGTCTGGTGCCTCTAAATCTATTTTAAGACAGGAACAGTGGCCTTTAAAAATTATTTTAGCAGCAAAGGAAAGCCTGTGGTGCCTGTCCTGGTTCCTTTCCAGCCCTTGTCTGCAATTCTCTCAAGCTGGGTCTGGGTATGTGCTTTATGCCAGAGGCTGTGTTTTAAGGCTTGAGAGTAGTTCAGTTAATGTGTATCCTGTTACTTTTTCTACAGCAAACTCCTTCCATCCTGTGCCTTGTGTCTCCTTGGGTGTCCTCTCAGTGCTTTTAAGGAAACAGCTATTTGTTGTCAGCCATCATCCACCTAGGAATTTGTTTTCTCAGGTGTAATGACTACAGCAGAATTCTTCAGCATAAATACTATTTTACAGTCATTTAACAGCATTTTCAGTGCTGATGTTTATTTCATCTAAAAGGGGCAAAAGAGTTAATTACATTGTCTAGAAAGGGAGACAGAATCTTGCCAGCAACCACGAGGCATTGCTGCTCACTTCGATAGAACTGAACTCACAGTAGTGGCAGCTGGATTTAATTATAAGTTTGCAACCCTGTGGTTTCAGCAGCAGCTGCTGAAGAATGGATAATGCAAGTAGCCTTCGAAGCCATTCACATTAGAGATAAAACCTTGTCATTCACTGAGACAGCTGACTGAACAAGTATTAAAATGAATAAAGATTTCCCCGGGGAGGTTGCAGGATGAGGTTTGTTTTTTGTCTCGCTGGCACTTGCTCAGATATGTCAGGCGTGCAGGATTTTACTCTGCTTCCACCCAAAAATATGAGAGTACTCACAAATAAAAGTCTTAAATTATCTAATCTAAGCACTGGTGGTGTGATTGACCTAAACAAGTTAGGAAGGAAATATTAGTTACTGGATTTTTTTTGTATTTCTGTAGAAATCTTAAGAAGAAAGCACTATCCCTGCCTGGAACAGGGAGAGGGATGGGAGGAGGCTAAACATGCGCTAAAGATACCTTAAAAATTCACTTTATTTGCTGTTTTATTCAGTGATATGTCAGTAAAAGACTACCACAACTGAAATGCTATGGAAAAGTATGTGACTACAGAAGTTATATTTTCATTATTTTTGTTGATATATTTCAGTTTTTATAAAATGGAAAATCAAAAATTCTAAAGTGGATTTTAGCCTTGTAAAATTAAAACTAATAGCTAGATCTCCACAGGCAAATTAAAATATTCTCCAAGTCAGGTTGGAACAAGAACTTTGTCTAAATGATTTTTCCAGCATCATTGGTCAATTGCTTCCTAAAATGATTTCCATGCTCTCTTAAATTTTGAGGTGAGTAATGATTTGGAGTACTGGAGACCCTTTTCTGTTTTCTCTACCATAAGACTTCATATTCTGTGAAAATAGGTCCTGTTTAAGACAGGTTTTGTTGGTCACATAAAATCTGTGAAAGTTGGGTGAGTTTCAGATTTGACTGTTTGAAAATTGAGCTTTTCTTAGGTCTGTTCTTAGGTGCCTCCTTTTTTCCCCCAATAATAATGAAAGCACTGAATTACTCTGCTTAAAGGAAGTGCAGCTTTTATTTGTCTAGGCAGATGTTTAATTTCTGCTTTGTCACATCTCCTGTGGAAGAAGAGGCAGCTATGGATGAACTGATCCCTGGAGGCGCTGGCCCTGTGATTCTTTGGATTTCTTTTATTTTTCAGTGTCTTTATCATTCTTCTTCCTTTTCTCTCCCTCTTCATTTTTTTTATCCTTGCTACTTTCCAAACCTCAAGTTGTGACTTAAACTTTAGATCCAGTCATTTCAAAATTGTTTTCTGCCTCTTCAGGTACTTTCTAATAATCTCTTCTAAGTACACCAGAAGTTGAAAAGGCCAAATCTATTTCGTGACCACCTGGAATAAAGGTGGCTACTCCTGTTTTTCAGGTGTTTGAGAGATTCTCATGGTGGTACTGAAGTGAGGGAATTGGTGTCTGTGCTATCCTTTTAAAGAAAACTTATTTCTTGCTGTTTCCTTTTTTGTAAAATCTAATTGCTTTTGCTTCACCAAGAATTCACAGGCAATTGCTTTTCTCGCTATTATCCATTCTGCAAGGATGGCTTTTGTGTGCAGGGTTGCTGACCTGAATCTGTTTTCTCTGCCTGTAATCTCAGTGTTTGGGAGCTCAGAGAGCTGACAGGATTTAGGGGAGGCAGTGCTGATCTGCTGCATGTCTTACATCGTTTCCTTCACATGTGAGTACTGGGAATCCTGTCAGTATTTAACATAATGTAACATGAGGAGGGAAATAGCCCATTCCATGGAGATTTCTGTGGCTGGATTTTCACTTGTCCATCCATCTCTTCTTCCTACACCTGCTCCAATCTGAGATGTACCTGCAGCATGACTTTTTTCCTTCCCCACTGACCCTTTGTAACTCTTATTGTGGCCTCTACATCTGTGTGCTGCATTTATGTTGTAAATAATGTAGAAATTCTAAATGTAACTTATTTGAGTTTGGGGGAAAAACCAATTCAATTTGATGTTATTAAACTTCCTGAATATTTTCTCATTTTGAATCTTGGTATCCTATGGAATGTAGTCTTGAAATTGTGTGTAAAGCTTGTTTAACTGAATATCTTGTTTGCTTGTTGTGCTACTGCTATAAATAGGGGCTGTTTATGTAAGTGATGTTTTTCCAGGCTGGAATCTGCAGTGCATCCCTTCTGGATCTTTGTGCAGTCAAAGAAGTCAAGAGTTCAGTTAAATCCTCTCTTCTCTGATTTCTGTGCTTTGTGGTTAAAATCTGCTTTCAGGGACTGGAAGGTGGTACTGTATGAATAGATCTGGGAACTGAATCTGAAATTATTTTCACACACAATCTCCACTTGTAATAATCTTTCTTTAGTTTTATATGGTGTGGGAAGCAACAGGAGGGAGAATGTGCTAACAGAGTAGATAAGAGAGAGATGTTCATCAGAGGGCAGACTTAATAACTGTGAAATAAGTGAATATATTACAATGCTTGCTAAATTCTTTGCATGGAGAGCAAATTCATCTGTGGCATGACTGTGCAATTATACATTGATTGCAGGAGAGTTGTGCTTCACGTCTCTAGAGAATTTAGCCACAATTTGTTTCACATTCCACCTTTGTTCCAGCCAAGTAAACTCGAGACAGAAGCAAATTGCACAATACATGGGGAAAAATGGAAAAGGAGAAGCTGTAGGTGTAGCTCTGAGTGTTGCTCTCGTCATCATCTTTGTGTTGCAGAGAGCTTTGTGTGAGGATCCATTTATCCTGGCAGTTGTTCATTATCCTGCCAGCCACTTGGCATTATCATTCATCCTGACAAGCACATAATAAAGCCAGGAGTTTCAGAGCTGATCAACTACTGTATCTGTGAATAAATACTTCAGGATTTTTGGGTTGGGCAGCTAATTCAATTTTGTTGAAAACATTCTCTTTTGGTTTCGTCTCATTCTGTGTGGAAATGGGATGGGAAATAGGTTCACCAAAACTTGAAATGCCATCACTCCTCTCATGGACTATGGACAGATTGTTGGAGGTGAGGGATACAGCTCACTAGGAATTTAGGTAAGTGTATGAAGAGTAGCAGAACTCCTCATTAAAACATCCCAGAAAGTTACAGTTATCCATTCATAGCAGTTCAAATTGAGGTTTGGATGAAGCCTGCCTTTTGTCTCATTTTTCCTAAAATTCCTGTATATTCTTAAATAAATATTTATAATGTAAGGTTGCTGTCTTTATTTAAAAAAACCCAAACAAAACCAAAAAAGAACCCCAAAAACCAAAAAGGTGGCATGCTACAAGCATGTTATTGTAAAAGCCTGGGCAGGCACTTTGTGAGCTCAGCACTTCACAGAATTGTGACTGCATCCCAGAAATGGTTCTTTTCACTTGAGTCTTAAAATACAGAAGACTGTCTAAAGAAAAACGATTGAACTACCCCAAAATATCCAGACACCCATATTTGTGAAGTTTCAGGTGTACCTAAACATTTAGAGAAGGGAGATGCACAGGTTGGAGTGTGGGAGAATTCACAGGAGAAGAACTGAGTGAGGTTGAATCTGCTCTGACATGGTCTTGGTTAGCCAGCATTTTTTGAACCAGGACTATTCTATCAGTGCAAGTTCTCCTTACTAATTGATATATTGCTCTTATGGCCTCTTTATAAATGTTCATTTACATAAGCTTTCAAGAATGTAAATTCAATGCCAGTATCTCTTTCTTTTATTTTTAATAGACATATCAATGTATCAAGTTGAAAGCGTGTATAGCAATAGCACATTCTAATTTATAAATATCAAAATAGATTCAAAATACACACTCAGAGTAGCACTGTGCCTTGGGATTCAGAAGCTGAATTTGCTTGAAGTGTGGTTCATCACAGTGTGTGTCACAGTCTGGTTACCTTGCAGCAGCAGCCCTGGCTGACCTGCACTGCAGTGCATTCTGTCTGTACAGTGCTCTGGACACAATGCTGTGAGTTTTGTTTGCCCTTTATCCTGACACAGGTACTTAGTAACGATCACCTGATTTATTTTATTGGGCTTGTTCCCTTCCAATATCAAATTTCCTGACTTAGGAGTTTTAAACAGGCCGTATTTTTTGCTCTGCTGGGAGGCCCATATTTCTGTCACCATTTCAGAGGTTTTCTGTGTGGTCATTATTAACCTTGTTCAGGGCTAACAGCAAACCTATGAGATTTTTAACTAGTGGTGCTGAAGATCTCTTGCCTACACTGGCTTGACAGATGTGCCAGTCTCTTCCTAAGGACACTCTGAGGTCTGTGGGCCAAATCAGTTGGTGACTTACAAAGCTCTGCTGCACTGAAGCTGAAGGACAAAGGATGGGGGGTTGTACTTGTCCAGAAACCACATCAGTGTCCACGTCTTAGAGTGTACACAGTTCTGGGGAAGAGAAAATAAATCTGACCTTGCTGTGTGAGAAGAGTGACTGGAGATTCCTCTTGTGCTGCTGTGTTGTCACCCCAGCTGAGGGACAGAGAGGTCCTGCTTTATCCAGCACTTTTCCTGAAGTCCCTTTCCTGCCAATGCCATTCAGGCTCATATTTCATCCACTGCAGTGGTTTTTCTCACTTTCCTTCTGTGTTTATTGCTGCAGGATGTCAGTGTGAGCTGTGAGGCTCAGGGGTGGGTGGCTGTGTGTGACAGTCCCGCAGTTGGACAAGGATCTCCCAGTCTCCTGGGAAACATTTCTTTGTTTTGTTGCACTGGGGTGTAAGTGAAGTTGGTACAGAACTTCTGCAGAGCTTTGTGAAGCACCTGGTCTGCTTCCCAAGCCGGGAGGGACTTGTTGCTCCAGGTCTCCAGCTCTTAAAGATTATGCCCAGCCCTTGGGATGGAAGTGATGGCTTTAGGTTGTGCCCTGCAGCACGACCACAGATGTGGGTGTTCTTCAGGAGTATCTGCCCCATTCCTGCTCTTGTCCAGCCCAGCAGGAGCTGTTTGTGTTCCTTTTGGTGTCTCACACCTTCTCTCCAAAGGTTTGGTGTGGCAGATGTTTTACCAGGTTTAAACTCTACATCAGGGTCATTTTACTTTCCTAGAGAAAATGAACTCAACCCCACTTCTGTGGGTCTGCCCTTGGCTTGTTCTGTGTCTGGAACAAGCAGCTTTCAGACTTTCCCATCTTACCCATCTATGAAGTACGTATTAGAGATGTGGATGGTTTATTTATCTTTTTTTCCTAATAATTGCAAAGCCTTTTGAAGCCCTTATAGAGAATTTCATCTGTATGGAGAAACACTCATTAAAAGCCTATTCAGTTCACAATGAAGGAAGTGAGATTCTGTGGTTTAAAAAACACTCATTTCAAAATTCTCTTTAAAGTACTGCAGCAACTACATTAAAACTGAGGAGGGCTATTGATTTAATGCACACAATATGATATTGTGCTGTTAGGTTTTTCTTTTGGTAGAAATTTGCTATTGATTGTTTTCACTTTGACCAGATAGTAATGAATAGTGAAGTAAGTCTACACAAGTTGCCAATATAAAAAAAGGTTTGAAAAGTTTCTTGCCATTTTTGATGTAGTGTGCTTGTAATGATCTCATTCTTTCTCATACTTAAGTAAATCATTGTCTTCATTTTCTTGAGAGTAGATTTAAGCTTAAAATGCAAGTTTATATAAATGGCAGTACTTCATGACTTGCTGTTACAATTCCTAAGCAGGGAAATGTGAATGTTGCAAATACTTGAAGGGACTTTGGCTGAAATTACCCTGACTTAGACTCTTCTCAGCCCTGCTGACTTTGAGGGAGGGATATGAGGCAGCAGAAGACTTGATGCACCATTAACCACCCTAAAATAGAGGACTTTCTTGACTCTTACATCCTTGCAGCTCAGACTGAAATCACTGGGAGGTTTAAATGTGACACAATGCAAGTTCAGGTTAAGATGGGTGAACCTGAAACAAACTGTCCCAGCAGAATTTGGGAGAGAGCAGGAGCAAAGTGCTAAAATACCACTTTATATACCATGGCTGTGTCTGGCAGGGTCCCTCCTGACTGCACACACCCTAAGCGTGTTTGGAAGCTTTGTTATTGGTAAAAGATGTGCTGTCACCATGGAGTAAATGAGAAATGATCACCTCCTGCTGCAGGCGGTGGGAGACCTCATACACGTGAGGGGTGACTGAATCTCTCTGTCCAGGGACTCCAAGCTGGTGCCAGTCAGCGTGGCACAATAAAAGTACACCCTAGTCCAGGTGGAGAGGATAAAGAATAGTCAGAAGAGAGAAGAGGAGTTCTGACTTCAGTGGATAGCAGTGTTAAGTGATGTGGAGTGGCAGTTCTGCAATTACCTGGATCTGGGACTATGGAGGCAGAGGGAATAGTCCTGGAGCCAGAGGAGAAATTTAGGAAGAGGTGCCAGAAGAATGGATGATGGTTTCATTTTTAATTCTTATTATTTATACCATTAATTTTTTATAGATTCTTTTTTTCCTGTCTGATGCCAGAAAGTTAGTGGTTTCTGCTATAAACCGAGGTTCTGGTCTTGGCAGTGAAATGCAGCTACAGGATTTTGGCCGGTCGGCTTGCTTAACTCTGCCCATCTGTCATCAGCATCCTCTGTTCTGTGGCAGAGAGAAACGGGGAGTTTGACTTCAGAGATGCTTGTTATGCCTGGCATGTCACTGCTCGTGACAGATCTGATGTACTCGTGTAGCAATTAATGGTGGTGCAGATTTTCTTTTGGCACCATCATGCTTCGTGAGTTTTCATCATCCCGCACTTAGTTTGAAGTGAACAAAACACTGAATATTAGAGACAGCGAAGGCTGGGATTGCAGATGCCTTTGCAAATAACATGAGAGGAGATGTGCCGTGGTGTAGGCCTGGCTGGGCATCAAGATTTCTGTTCTGAGATTGTTTTCAAGATCAGAGAGATGTTTTGTCTTCATCTCGCCCTGATTTGGAACAGAGCAACAAAATTCAAGTGTTTATGGACCGGAAGATCTCCCTTATTCTGCTTTAGGTGGAGAACACCTCTAATTTCAGCAGCCCCCTGCTGTGGCAGGTGCTGAATAACTCTGCAGTGATCACTGTGGCTGCTTTTGGAGTGCTCACTCAAACGAGGAGCCCGTCAGCCACACAGTGCCAGGCCCCGGGCTCTGTGCGAGCCTCGCAGCTCGGCTGCTGCCAGCACAGCATCCCGAGGACGGCCCAGCTGTGGGACTGAGGAAACCCCTGGGGCTTTGGGGTCCATAACCCCTCCAGATGGGCTCCCAGGGCTGTTGCAGCCCCGGGATCTCCAGCTGCTCTCCGAGCAGCTCTGCTCTGCACGAGCATATGCCTCCTCTGTGTCTCAGCAGAGCTGGATTCCAACTCGTGTTTGCTGTAAGATACTTATTTTATTGAATGATCTAAAAACTAAACAAGCTTGTTTTTCTTGGAAAGGTCTCAATAGCCTTTATTGTAGATTTAATTCTGCTGGTGTTTCTGGAAGATCTGATTGGCACAATCCACTGTAGTGGGCCTCTTCTCAGAGATGGTCAGCAGGATGGGTTTAGTACAGCATTAAAATCTCTGCTGAGAATGTGACTGCTTCTAGTCTAATGTAAAACTAGTAAAATCAAACACCAAGTTTAAACTACTTTGCCTCAGAATGAAACTCAGTATAAATATTTAGGCTAAAATATGAAATGTTTTACAGCAAGATACAGTATTCAGCATCTTCTCACGTAAAATAAGGTAATAAAACAAAGATAATCTTTATCTTCACCAAATGAAAAAAATCCACAACGCTGATCTCACTTAAGCCTGTATAAATAATTACTCTGAATTAATTTTGGGTTTGTGTTTATTCTGCAATGTGATTGTCTGACAGCTGTTTATATGCAGTTGTAGCTTTATAGCCTAATTCTGCTGCTGCTGATGTGAATGTCAAACAGCTTCCTTCAGTGGAAGGACAATGGACCCATCTGAAGAGTGAAACTACAAGTTTTTACTTTATAAAAGTAAATTGTTACAAAATCCCTTCCTGTCTGGGTTTTCAGTGACGAGAATGTGTTTTCCATATTCAGCCTGTAACAAGTAACAAGTTGAAACTTGCATTATCTGTGCTGGTTTTAGGGACTATTACAGCATATTTCCAAAGTGTTTTACAGGCATAATATTTCAGGATTTTGCTTATTGTAGTCTTTAAACTGAAAAATGGCCTTCTAGAGCTGAGCTGTCCAAGTCCAGTTTGGCAGCTGCTCTGCTGCAGACTTGGACCCGTCTCAGTTCACATCTCGTCGATGGAGTTATTCCATATTGTATTACAGATTTCTTATATAAATAACTTCACGTCTCACAGGGACTGAAACAACAGTTCTGGGCTGTGACTTTTCTGATCTTTTATGCCTTTGCTGGCAGTGATGTGTGTGCGGGTCCTGACTCAGCTACTGCACTCTTCTGCCTGCTTTTTCCCCCCCTTGTTTTCCATTTTTAATATCAGAGGATCACTTAGGTGCCTCAGCCTAGGTCTGAACACTCCATTTGCTGGTCATTTTTGGTCTTCCAGCCTGGAAGGCCTGGATCATCTAAGCTTTAGGAAAAGAATTACAGTAAATCTTTCATATGGGAAAAGATTGCTTGGATCTTGGACTTTCTTATTTTATTCCCTTTGCCTGTATTATGTGTGACAAGTAAAGTACCCAGTCATAATCATTTCAAACCATCATTATTTAGATTATTTTTCCCAAAGGCTATGTAATTCCTTCTGTTTCTCTGCTGTTGATAGGGCTGGAAGGGACAGATTTTAGATGTGGTTTAGTCACTTCACTATTTGCATAGCGACAAAAAGAATTTACTAAAAAACACTTTCTGCTATACAATAATTTAATATAGGATAACAAATATCTTTAGAATACCTTGAAAAGGTATTTATCTCTCGAAAACTTCAGAAGTTCATTTTAATTATCAGTGCTGCATGCCGATATTTTCACGGTGAGTATCTGTAGAAGAAATATTTCTTTTAATGCCTTCTTTTGGGGATGTGGGGGGTGAGCCTCGAGATACATTTGCATGCTCTCAAAGAAAGGGTTTTACTAAAGTATATCTGCAGAAAGGGGGTGATGCCTGTCATTGAACTGAGTGATTGATTCATGTCTGTGATTTTCAAAATACATTCGAGGATATTCCTTTCTTACATAAGTCTTTCTGGTTTCAATAAAGAAGGAACGAGCTGCTTTTGGATGCTGTGAGAAATTCCTAACAGTTTCTTGATTTTCTTTTTCCCAGCCACCAGTGTTACAAGGTGGGAATCCTGGTTTATTCCAGTTTCAGGATAACCTAAGGCACTTAGTAAAGTCACTATTGTTTGTTCATAAATCTGGCATGGATAGAGATTGTCTCTTAATGAATATGAGGGGTGTGTGTGCATGTCTCTGTACACATGTTAGGGTAAGGAAAACAGGTTAATTCTGTAAATCTGTAGAGTTTTTTAGTCAATCTCAAAGGTAATAACGGTGTTTTTCTGCTTTGCTTAGAGAGTTTGTTGACATACACCTACAAATAAACTCCCAAGTCCAAGTTCACCATCACTGAATAGTCTGGGCATTGTGAATACATACAAAGACATTCTTTAAGAGTAGCTTCTTCCCAGCTATCCTCCTGACAAATGCTCACAAAAAGAGCAGAACCTTTCCAAGATGAGCTTTTTTCTGAGGATCTGTGTCTCAGCCGAGAGTCCTTTAGGACTAATGCTTCAGCACTAGCCTGGATATTGAAATCTCGGCACCATTAACTGGAGTGTCCCAATTACTTTAATTGACACAGACATATTTGAGGAGAGATGCTGTTTCCAAGGTTACCAGGATTTGAATTACAACATCACTTTTTAAAAAGAAAAAATAGAAAAAGCCACCTTCCCTCTAAACTCCAGTCCTATTAAAAGTCAAAGAAATTGTAGTAAGTGTGGAGTAGGCTCTTCCCAGCCCTAGTAAATATGGGCCTAAGTGAAATTATTCAATGTCTTATCTAATGCTGTGGCCACTTTGATTTGATTTATTCACAGAGTACCAGTGTTGTGACTAAAAGCTCTTAAAGGATCGGTTTCTGGATCATAGCTGCAGCCACTGGGGAATAGTGTGAAACACTTTCTTCAGTGTCAGATCCATGTGCATGTCTGGCACCGAAAGAAAACACATCTTCTCTCATCACCTCTTTTCAGAAGAAATGTGTTACAGTCGATAGAAATGAGAGCTGAGCCTTCAGCTCTGTTCTGTATTAATGTTAAAAATGTTTATCTTATTATAAGTTGGCCTAATTCTAGAAATATTGTGTCTTCCAAACACTTCTAAATAATTCCTAAAAATACTCCCTGTGCTGTGATGCAACTCCTAGTTCCACTGCTGCATTCCAACATCTGTTTCACTTTAGTGGGAATTTCAAACACTTATCCTCAATGTGGTGTGTGAAAATCTGAGATGTGATTTTATCCAGTTTCCGAGGGGCCTGTCACTGGAAATGGCAGCAGGGCGGGTGTGGGTTTTAGGCTGTCCTAAAGCAGGGAGGAGAGGTACAGGAAAAGTCAATGCTTCAAGGTTTTGCCTCAGCTGTTCTTCTGCCCCACTGCTGCCACGTTATTGTGAATACTGCACCATAATGCACAGAGCAGACTCTGCTGTGCCGTCGGGAGCTCCCTGTCAGGTTGGTGGCTTTCCCTCCTCCACAGTGCAGTTCCATGCTTGAGCCACCCTCCCCTCTGCCCTGCAGACCCTCCTCTCTTCCTCAGGCTCACTCTGTCATGGAAACCTGCAGGACCTGGCAATGGTGGCTGCAAATGAGGACAAAACATTGGAAGGATGGAGGGAGAAGGCAGCAGGGGAGAATCTATAAAATACACATTACTCTTTTTCCTCTGGCAGTCAGCTTTGCATTTAGCTGTGGGGACTAAATGGGAACACTGGGAATTGACTCCAGCCAGTGCTGGAGCTGAACATTTGCTGTTGTCTCCCCTTCTGTTGTCTTGTGGACTAAGTTGTGCTCAGAAGTTCAGAGGATCATTTTGTTCTTAATTCTATATTTTCTATAATGGTCTAATGCAGAAAGTCTCTCTGCTGTAAGTTCAGCCAATTAACTTTCTGTGAACTCTCCCGCTCAATTTTCCTCTACTTCCATCACCGTAAATCAGGAGCAGTTTTACTGGCCCCAGCCTGAAGTCTCTTTATGTAATTGAAAGTGGAGAGTTTGAAAAGCAGTCTGCAAAAGGTTTTGTGGCAGAAATTCCCTTAAGAGAAGGAGCTCCTAGTCCTCCTGTGCTGATGCTACGTCAGGTAGTATCCTGTGTGTTGTGGAGCAAGGACAGGTCCCCAGGTGATTTACACCTCAGGGTCCCCTGAGGATGGGATACCTGCCAGTGGCTCAGCTTTCTGCTTGAGCAGGTCCAGGACCATGTTAAACCCTGAGGCTCTGGCACACCTGCATTCCCCAAATCCCAGCCTGTCTGCAGCACAGAGCAGCAAAAGGCACTGAAAGCCTCAGCCTGGTTGAAACCTATTGATGAGCATTTGGACACGGAGGCAGAGAAGTTCCCTGAGATCTCCAGAGCAATTCTGTAGCTGTGATGAGTTTAAATAAAGTTCAGTAAGGCACACTGGACTCCCAGATCATCAGTCATCTGTGTGGATGGGACTGCAGTTGTTACAGGCGTGCTGTCCAGGCTCTGGAATACTCTGGTAAGGAATCATTCTCAAGACAGGTTCATAATCAGTTTTTTTATTTAAGAGTGAAACCAATTTTTTTCTTACTGTGGATCTTATCCAGCAGATTTATTCATTTAAAGCCATTCTGGGTTATGTCAGCTTTATTGAGCTATAACCATTAAAGAAAATAAAAGGCTGTTCTTAGAGCCCAAGATATTTTCATTAGAGAATTGGAGCATAGGTGGGAAGGGCTTGGGCTGAATTTCCTTTCTAGTCCATGGTTCAGGTGTTTGCAAGAAATGATTTGTGGTTGAATCCAGATTTCTGACTGTGTTTGGCCAGGAGAAGAGGCAACAACACCCTCTGAACAGCATAATGAAAATAAGACATTTAATTTTTCAGTATTTTCATTAAGTGAAGCCTGCCAGTTCTAGCCATATGTGCCATTACTGTTTTAATCATATAAATGATACATACAAGAAATGATACACAACTCATGTACTTGGAATTACTGAGTGTTCTTTATGCCACTTCTGTGAAAAAATAGCCTTTTAAAAATAATCTTTTAGAGTTCTGAATAGAGAATTGCCTTCCTTGGTGTTGAGCTGGAGTTTTTAGGCACTGTGACTTGTAGCAGGAGCCTTGTGTTGAGGATGGGACAAATGATGAGCAGAAAGTATGGAGAGAGGAGACTGACAAAGAAAAGACTCATTTTCTTTGTGAAACCAAATCTACCAAGAATATCTTCTACTGAGCGTATTTTTCTTAATTTTGAAATTCAGTCACCTCTTCCATTCTATACAGAATTGAGCACTTGGGATGAATGAATTGTAGATAAAGCCAATTCCTTTAACTGCATAGGTGCAGTGTTCTTCCAGTGCCTTTCTGCTGGGCCCAGCACTGGTTTATGTCTGCTGGACTGGGACCCAGTGCAAGCTCTGCCAGCAAGGAGCTGTTTCTGGATGTGTCTGAAAGGGTGTTGGATGCAAGCTGACTATGGCAGTGTGGCCCTGCAGCCTGTGCCTGCCTCATAGAAAGGCCAGGAAGGTGCAGAAACACTTTGTAGTCTTGTTTAGGGCTGGCACAAGTCCCATCTCTGAAACTGTCCCATGCAGAACTCGTGTGATCGTGATTTAAATTGCCGAGAGGTCAAAGGAAAAAACCACAGAGTGCAGTTGCAGCAATTTTCAGCTTTTTTTTTTTTTCAGGGGATAATAGGTAGAGATTTTAGTGAAAGAACTTAAAAAATGATAAATTGTGAATGAAGTGCTTTGTTTGGCACTTTGTATTTAAATGTTGTCTCTTTCTAGCAAATGTGGTTTTGTGTAACACACACACACACACACACGTGTTCACCTCACAGACATCCTGTAGGAATTTCTTATCAAATCCATGGAGGCTGTTCAGTCACCCCTGAGACACCTCCCCATACCCAGCCATGATTTTCTAATTCCAGTTACACAAAAACCATTTTGGGGACGTGGAGCGAGAATGCAAACTTTGTTTTATTCCAACCCATTGAATAATTGCTTTAACAACACACTTTTCATCATTTATCTCCTCATTTATATTCAGCTGCTGTTCTGGGATTTGCCAGACTCAAAGGTTTTTCATTTTACTATTTTTCTCCTTGTTTAAAGAAAAAAAAAGATGTAGTAGTTGGTTGCACTTAATAATTGTCTGGGCATGAAGTCATGGCTCCCTTAAAATTGACAGAAGAGCACTCATTGACTGTAATGAAACCGAGTCTTTCTTCTGAAATCTTTTTAATTACGAAAACAAACCTTTCCCTTTTCTTCTTGCCATTGCCTTCTCCTCTCTACTCGATGTTCCATCCCTACTCACTTGCCTTGTGTTCAAACACTCTTAGTTGCAATTTGCCATAACAGCAAGAAAGTTTATTTCTTTTGAATGACCAACTTATGGGACTCACGAGGATCATCCAGTCCAGCTCCTGTCCCTGCACAGACACCCCAGCAATCCCACCCTGTGCCCGGGAGCGGAGTCCAAACTTTCCTGGAGCTCTGGCAGCCTCGGGGCTGTGCCCATTCCCTGGGGAGCCTGGGCAGTGCCCAGCACCCTCTGGGGGAAGAGCCTTTCCCTGATAACCCACTGAATCCTGCCCTGATACAGTTCCAGATGTTTCCTTGGGTCCAGTCCCTGGTCCCCAGAGAGAAGGGGTCAGTGCCTGCCCTTCCCCTCCTGAGGAAATTGTAGATTCCTGTGAGGTCTCCCCTCAGTCTCTTCTCCAGCTGAAGAAGCCAAGTGACTTCAGCTACTCCTCCTTTGGCTTCCCTTCCAGACCCTTCACTCTTTTCATAGCCCTGAATGTTCATCTTTCCTCACTAATTCTTGTGCCTTTTGAAGAGGAGAAATAGCCCTTCAAAAATAGTTTTTGTTGCTGGCAGCAAGTAGGACATGCTAAATGTCTGTAAAATGCACGTGGGTTACCTGTTCATCCCTGGAGTTGTTATTGAGAGGAGCTGCAGTCCTGACTGAAGGTGTTAAAGTGCATGGAAGCCTTTAGGATCTCACCCTAAGTGTCTCACTGAGCACTCAATTGTCCTACTGAAATTAAAAATGAATTTAGCACATGCTGGAAGTTTAGAAACAGTTGGTAGAGTTGAAGCCTGTTTTAGAAATACCCTGTTCTGCTTCCCTAGCAAAAGCCTTTTGATGTCTTCTTTGAAGAGCTGATTCTGGGTACAATGGCCACCAGGTATTTGAAGAAGGCAGACAGCAGTGTTTTCTAAATCTGTACACTGTAAATAAGCCTGGTGGTTGCTTTAGCCAGCATTGTTGTGTGGTGAGCCCTGGGTTCGTGAGGTCTTTGTAAGGAGGGAATTGGATGTACAAGTCCCTCCATTGTTAGGTAACCTCAGCAACCAGCTCCTCTGACAGTGAACATGAAAGGGGCTCGTGTCTCTAGACATTGCCTTGCTGCAATTGCGTTTCTATAACAACTTGAGGAATCATTAATAAATTTGAAACACAGCTTCTCCCCCAAAGCGTTTCTTGCAGCAGAATGGGGGCTCGTGCTGGATTTCAAAGAGAACATCCTGTCTACAATTTATTTTCAGAGTAAAATATATTTCTTTTTTGAATCAGAATTGAGCTGATACACTGAATTAAAAAATCCCTGATGGCTCTGAAATTTGTCCAGTGGGTAGCTTGCTTAAACAAGTAATTATTTCTAACATTCTGTAAATTATTAACTCCTTTAAGATATGAAAACATTTATCAGTTGAACTGTTCTTGTAATGTTTTCCTTTCCTGTGTTATTTTTCCGCTTCTCTTGTATCTGGAGATTCAAAAATAACTGAAGATCTTGCAGGTTTATGCCCACTTATTTTTATTTTTAGATTTTTGTGTTGCTCACCTCTTAGGATTTTTCAAAGATTGCTTCTGAGAAAATTCATTAATGATGCTTTTTTGAGATACGTATTTCATGGGATTATAAAAAGCAGCTTCTGAGCCCATTTCTCACAACCAATTTGTTCTTGGGGCTGTCAGTTAATTTGTCTGTTCCTCGGTTTCTGAAATAAAACTGAGCTTATCTTGTAATGAGGTGTTTGACAACTGTTACATAGCTAACGAGAATGAGAAAGTGTAGTCACAGAAAGAGCTTTAGAAACTCTACTAACCTCGTGCATAATATAAATGCATTATGGTTTTTTCAAAGGTTGTACCTCTGTGACTGCCATCCTTGGGAGAAAAAAAGAAGCCAGCATATAGAAAACTGTTTTCTAGGTTTTATTTGTTGCATTGCCACCTGAAAGCTCCCCAGAAAGATACAATTAAGCTAAATGCTCAAAGAATTTATGCATATTGCATCATCTCCTTGTTTGTGGTTTGACTTAATAATGCTACATCTGTTCACTGGTTATCATTTACAGAAGGACCTGATTTAGGGCTCTAATAAATATTGGTCGGTGCCCATAGTAACCTGACTTTCCGTTAAAGTTATTCTTCCAATTTAATTTTTGAGGTACTAGCTGTCATTGGAGGTGCATAGGCCTCCCCAGTAATGACCAAACTTCCGTGGTGCAAATGGAATGTTCTGAGGAGCCTGTAATTATGACAAAGGCTTGATCAGAATTTATTTCCTGGAAGATGCACGGTGCCTTTCCTGGTGGAGGGCTGGTGGAGTGATTTACCTTCCGGAGCACCGCGGCGTTGAAATGCACCGAGCGCAGCGTCGTAAAACCAGAGAAGACAGTTAATCTAAAAGTCCATTGTGGAATAACAAATGTTATTATTATGGCCTGTGCAGAGCAGCCCGGTGTGTTCCTAGAGAGCAGCCGGGATGATTCACGTGGTCCTTGTTTCCATTCTGCCTGTCTGGGATGAGCAATGGCGTGCTGGCCAGAACATGGGATTTTCACAGCTCCTCCTCCTCGTGCAAATCTCTTGTTCCACACCAGCTCTATCTGCTGTTATTTGAGTGCCTCAAATCTCTACTTTCAGAGGACAAAAATACACAGGCGTTGCTGAGTGAAGTTGAGAGGAACTCTGCTAATTCTTTTCTTAGTTCATTCAGGCTCGTTATGGAAATCAGCTCAGGATTTCAACTCAGTCCAGTTGCATCTCTCTTGAATATAAAACACCGACTCAGAGCTCTCTCTTGTTTGCCCCATAATTTTCAGTCATTGACTCTGTTCTATGATGCCCTCAGGAGGTTATTAAGAAAGTAACTCATTATGGGAATCCAAAGTGTAGTGATAATCACTCGCCATAAACTGCATAATGGAAGGATTTTGTAGATTGTTAAAGCTCATTTTAACATTCTTTATTTCATCTTCTGCTTTGGGTTAATGCAAAGGCATTGCAGACAGAGAAGGGATGATTTGTGATCTTGGATCAGGGTGGATAGGAGTCAATGAATAGAAGCAGATGGTTCCTATTGGGCAAACAGGGTCAGGGAAATCAAATTAGTGTGTATTTGAACTCATTTTTTTGAAAATAGTAAGAGCACCAGTCATGATTTCAAGGCCTCTAGTGTGCTTTTACCAGATGCTTCCAATGAGAAATTCTTCCTTTTTCTGGCAGTAGGATTAATGCACAGTGCCTGCCCAGCACACTCTGTGTACTCCACAGTTAATAACGTTACAAGAATAGAAAATATTGGTAAAAAACCCATTTTAGCGTAAGTGCACTGTCCCTCCTTGTGATATTGGAAAGGCTTGAGCTGGTTCAGTAGAAAATACGATACTTGGTGTATAAACATGCAAAGAACTGTCAGATTCCAAAGGCTGGGTGGGGGCCAGAAGGAGAAAGAGAAGCATGGTCCTGGTGGTTTGGGGAAAAAAGTGACAAAAATACGGGAGTCATCAATCTCTATTGAAAGATGTGATTTCATTTCATTTTATTTCTTGTTTGACTTGTAGGGTTAAGAGGTTGATTTTTTTTTTTACAGTATTTCACTTAAATGTCGTTATTGTGGAGTTCAGTTGTGGGTGAGGTCCTGAGAGTGATGAAAATTCAAAAGAATTTTTCTGACCACTGCTCAGAATTATACCTTAAAGGTAAAAGACAATAGACAGGTAGAAAACCACTGAGAATTTAAGGCATTTATTGGGTTAGGTTGTGTTTTTTGTCATATCCACAACCTAATCTTGGCAGAGCTTGGTAGTAACAAAGTTGTTCCGGAGGTTTTTGAAGGTGGGCAGTGATTTAGCTTTGTTCAGGGAGAGCTGAGTCCCTGGTCCTGCAAGGTGAGAGACAATGTAAGACAATATGCAAGGAGAGTTGTTTGCTTTTATTTTTATCATATGGGTAATGTAGCCTGACATCTTGATTGATGGGGCAGAGCTGCTGGGGACCTTGGAAGGAAGGAAAGGCGAGAAAATAAATACTTGATGTTGCAGAGATGAAGGAGCAGCAGAAGAATGCTGAGATCTGGCTGCAAATGCCACTTACCCAGACTGGGGTTTCCCAAGTCTGTAAGGATATGAGCAAGGGAAAAATTGCAACACTTGAACTCAAAAAAAACCGAAAAAAGTGATATGCAGATGAGGATGTCACCTCCCAGGATGGCGAGGGGCTGCCTGGTAGGCAAAAGAAGATGTAGCAGTAGCTTTTGTTCTCTCCAAATAATACCTAGACAGAAAACATGGCAGCCCTGTTCTCCCCACTGCAGTCAATCCTCAGAGGAGTTGGAGTCCTCGTTAAAGCATCAAAACAATTTGTTAATTAGCTTGTCCATTCAAAAGTGAATACACAGCAATAATTGGAATACCTGGAGTTTGAGTTTCTGTGGAAAAGCAGATTTAGAATTTTATGTCTAAGTAAGAGCAAGCAGTAAACTAGCTGCTGTTTAGAGCAAAACCATGGCAGAACTAGGAAAATACAGATAAAGTTGATAAACCAATTCTCAAGCAGTTCATTTAAGTGGAAAAGTTACCCCAGGGACTGGATGGGTCTTAGTTTTCCTCGCTGTCAAGTGCGTGCTGCCTTTTGTTACCTGCAGCAGGGGCTGTCCTCACTTTATTTTTCTCCTTTTAATATTTTATTATTTAGTTGCTAGCAATTATTTTGATCTCCATTTTTCCCCCACCTTGTCAGTTTGAGAAAAATTAATCAAACGCCTGACAATGACCAGAACTATTAATCTTTTTGCGTTTCATCGTGGACTTTTTTTGTATCTTCTTTTCTGAAGCTAAAACATACTTTGCTTCAGACTCCTGTGGCTGACACATTCCCCTTCCATAAGGATTCTTTATTTTGGAAGTCCACTGAGACTTTCAAATAAATTGAGTTGACCTGTGCAGCTCTGTGTGTTTGTCTCCTGCCTGACCCTCCCCTCGTACAGCCTGCAGACAGATTGGAGTGAATGTGATTATGCAGGCAAGCAAATCCTCTGGTTATAATTGCTTTTAATTGCTGTTGCTTGACACTGGAAAGTGCCAATTCTCTATTTTTTTCCCAGAAATATTTTTTCTATAGGAACTTCTGTTTGAAATGGTGATCTGGGTTGTTGAGGACTACACTGTGACTAGATCCTGGCTGCTATAATTAGTAGCTAATTACAGGCTTTGATTGCGTGTCTAACACCGCGTTTATTCAGAAACAAACGCACCTTTTCTCTCAGGTGAAATGAGTAGCTCAGTGTTTTGTTATCATGCCCTGTGATCATCCCCCCTGCACCAGGAGCTCTCCCTTTCATGTGCTATGGGTAGGAAATTTGTCTCTGTCTTCAGCATTCCCTGCTCTGCATACCCAGGGATGCCTCTCTGTTTTATCAGGTGCCTCAGAATTAGCCTGGGTACTGGGGGAAGTCTCAGAGGAGGAATTTGTCCAGCCATTTGGGTCAGGAATCTCTTCTCTGGGCAGGATTTTCAATCCAGCTATCACAACATTATGCAAACCCTTGCAAACTGGAAGCTGTAGCGTGCTGCAGACGAGGGGGATGTTTATTAATGTACTTTGCCTGTGCAAGCTGCAGATAACAAACAACAATAACGATGCAGTGTCTGATACACAGCTGCCAGTAAACTGCTTTTTTGTTTAAAAAAGATGATCTAGATAACTCCTCACAAAAAAAAGCTCAAGGATTTTCATTTAAAAATTTAGCTATGTCCTATCATCCTTAGACTCAAATCACTAGTTAAATACCTATAATTTTTTTGTCTGTGTCACTCCTGATAGTGGTACTTGCAGGACAGTTTTTATATATGAAATTTAGGAATTAGTCATTTTAATGAAAAAAAATTCTTTTCTATAATAAGATACAGTTTTGTTCTTTTTCTGTGTAGACAATGCTGAATTATTTTTCCTTTCAAGCAGCCTCCTCTGAAGTAGAAGAAAATGTTAAGTACTTCACATAGCTGGAGCAAAGGCAAAGGTTGAATGGAAATCTCTGCCTTGCTGCTGCTGACAGTGGTTCTGATATTTCCCTGGCACTTTGTTTATTGGATGGAAATATTTCATCACTGATATCTTTTTTTTCTGTTAGTCACAAAGAAGAGAATTGGACTTCATCCCTTTTAATCATGGCTAGTAGAACTAATACAAGGAGAGTCACACAGTGGTGCTGAGAAGGCTGGTAAAGTTAGCACTTATTTTTTGAAGAAAAATGAACTTAAATATGTGAAAATGAAACTTTTTTCTCACCTTATCTTAATGTTTAATCATAGACGTTGCAGCTCCCATTTTCCCTGTCTGGTGCTTAAGGTTTTGATGTGATAACTCACACTGTTCTACAAACTTGAAAGCTCAAATGCCTGTAAGCACATATTAATGATACAGTTTTCCTGGATTAAATTCACTTACATCATTCCTAAAAGAGGAGATAAGTTTGAATTGCTGAATCTGCCTGGTTTCTCTTTGATGCAATGTCTTCTTTATGCCTCAGAGAGAGGGAAGGGGCGAGATGTGGCTTTATTTGAACTAAAATGACTATCTAGGAAAACAGGGGTGCTTGGAGTTTTCATGTGAAGAGGAGCAGACTGTTTTACTGAAATAACTTGACTGTCACAGGGCACAAAGTTTGAAGACTTAACCAGTTGAATACTGAGTTTACAGTGTTAATTTAACCTGTGTATGTTTTTAATTTAAGTGTTGTCTTGAGTTTATTTTAAGCATTTGAATCAAGAAAGTGCCCACAAGACCTTACCATCATCCTCAGCAGTGAGTGCATCCTCCTAATTACCACCAAGAGAGCCCCATCAGCAACATTCAGAATGGTCACAGTACAAATCCCAGGGATATTTAAAGCCCTGACTCTGCTGGTTCCACCTTTTATTTTATATTCCTTGTAAGCATGATTGTTGTGAGAAGAGACACAGAACCATGTGGAACACCAGCTCTGGATCCTTCCATCTGTCCCAGAATGGGAGAAGGGACGCTGCCTTCCAGGTTCCTGGACCACCAAACGTGCCTCAGTCGTGCTGTTCCTGCTGGAAATGTTTCCAAGCAGGGAGCTGCCTTTGTTCCCTCTTCAGGCTTCCACTAAGGCAATTTGTGTAAATTGGGGTTATTTTCAGCATGGTGAGATATTAGCTGTAATCTGGGTAAAAGCCATTTAACTTTGGAACCACTATTGGGAGTACAGGATTTATTTGACTGGGAACCGTCGTTATTTTCGGTGTTTGTAGAGTAAAATAAACCTAACAAATGCTGGTTATCTTTATTTCTTGCCACCGTGTTACAAACAGTGGTGTTCCCAGCACTACACGTATTTGAAAGTTCAAAGGCTGTTTCATGTTAAACAGCTTTATTCTCTGAAAATGTATTCTTGTACCATTACTGGAATCTCAGACCTCCCTGCTTGGTCATAAGTCCTCTAAGCTTCCATCACCTCTTTGCAACGATGCTTTTAATGAGACTCTGCAGTTCACATCTGGCTTTTACTACTGTGGATGTGTGACAGAATACAAAGGGTTCCTTGTTTAAAAATGAAGTCCTGAGGCTTGTAAGAAAGCAGTAGGGGTTGAAAGTGACTCTAAACAAAATCTATTTTAAATGGGTTCAAGTCTATAAGAATGTTTCTTTTATATCAAAGGCCTTCATTTCTGGTTTATGATAGGTAAAAACTGTATAGACCATTGCTCACTAGTGTTTTGTCTTTATTTTACTGTATTAATGCTTGGTTACTTTAGGGTAGCATCTATATTCAGTAAATCTATTTATCTTTATCCATAAAGAGCCCATGAATCTACATTCTCTGTTTACCCAGCACCAGATATTGTTGTCCTTTGGTGACAGATAATGGATAATATTTGCAGTGGGAACAGAACAACCTCCTGTCCTGTGGGCAGACCCCTCAGAAAAGGGCTGATTCCAACTGGAAAGCTCCCAGGCACTGCCAGTGAGGAGGCAGAGAGGGGCAGCTCCAGAAGGGCTTTCCTGGCTGATGGATCCAAGCAGTTGGAAGAACCCTTGCTAATCCTGCAAGCCAAAACCTCTCGTGTTTTGGAGAGGGGAGGGAGCAGGCATTTGGGAGAGCAGTTTTTCATCGGAGAGCGACATCTGTGGAATGACTCCAGTGGCACTCGGGAGCTGTGAGCAGCGTTAGGATCTCCTGTGCTGCTCAGCAGAAGGTGCCTGCACAAAGCCCCTCTTGCAAAGTGCAGAAATACATCAGCCTCAGGCACGGTGATTCTTCTAACTCGCTGGTAACTCTGCAGAGTCCCTCCATATGGCACGGCAGATCTCCGGGGGGAGCCGGGGTGTGGCTGTGGGATGGCTTTGTGTGCTCTCTCTTGGTGAGTTCTTTCTGCTCTGCTCTGTTGTTGTTTTTCACCTCCTACCACTCCTTTCCGGTTTGTTTGAACTAATTCAGGATGGGGACAGTTTCTCACTGCTGTGTGCTCTCTGCTGTGTGAACTTGGAATTTCCCCCAGACTCTGTTGCTATTTTTTTTTAAGCTAATTTAGCCACTCTGCTCCTGGTACCTGAGCTAACATAACAGAAAGTGTGTGGGAAGTGCTGGAAATGGCAATTTGCTGTGCAATGTAGGCACCTTGCTTGTTTTTTGTGCAGCTGAGACCTCTAAATGATACCATATTTTTGGTGGTTTCATACAGGCCGATTAAGATAAAGTCATGTTGTGGTTTTTTGTACTTCCCTTTGGTCTCTAATTTGACTTACTTCTCATCATTACTTTTTTCATACAAAGAAATAAAAAGTGATTGAAATTAATGGCATATGTAAAGCCATGAGAATATGGTATTAAACAAATGATACTTAAGGGAAAATAGAAAATTTGTTATTGTGAAGTTGTATACAATCCCACTCAGAATATACTTGAAAGCATAAATGATAAAGCTAATCCCAGCCTAAGGTTTGAAGAAAATAACTTTAAAAAAAATGTTTTTAAGAAATACTGATGTTAACCTCCTCAAGGATTGCATAAAAAAGGTTCATCTCTGGAGCAGGTCAGCTCTGATAGCTGATGCTACCTCCATGAGACTCAGTAATGAGGGGAAAAACAACCTCTTGATTGGGGCACATCCATGCACTAATTGTGGTTAAGATAATTTGTGAGGTTGGAAACCAAAAAAACAGTGGAGGGGAGAAAATGCTATGACAAAGCATAGACCTTCCCAGATGGTTTTGGTTAAGGGTGGCCTCCAGAGCTCTTCTGTCACTGTTGTGGGTGCCAGGAATCCTGGGGTCCCTCTTGGCTTGCTCTTCTCAGCTGAAGCCTTTGCTTTCTTTGCAGTGTGGTGCTGATAAGGGCCCTGGTGGCTGCTGGCATTCAGAGGAACATCTGTGAGGGAGCTGATGGGATTTCTGGGGCAGGTGAGGTGCACTGCACCTGCACAGACTTCAAAATTCATCTTAAGCACGATAAACTACTCAGCCTGTGATTCAGTGCAGAGCGATGAAGAAACCATTTGTAGCCAGACTGGAACAAGGGAGCTTCACTGCAAAGTTTCTGTGCTTCTGCTTTGCACCTGCAGACCACCGGTGGGCACGATTTGTAGGTCAGGGTGGGAGTTTTGCTTGGCAGCTTGTTCCTGCTGTGCTTGGCTGGGCTGTGGCACTGGAGAGCACTGCTGCCAGGCTGACCTTGGCGGGGCTGCCAGCCTCCAACCCGGCCCCATCTGTGAGAGAAAGGTCTGGGAAGTCTCTCTGTGCCCACAAATGCTTACTCTGCTCATCCCCTCTTTTTTGATATATGACAGCTGAGGTCCTGCAATTTTGTTTTCTTGGAAATTGCATCGTATTTCCTTTTTCCTCCTTAGAGGTTGATTTACTTTTTGCACTTCTTGCCAGGAACGGAAATTTAGAAGACTTGGTTTTCTAGAGCCAAAGCAATCCCTGTGGTTTGGCATCTGAATCTATTCCAAAGTGAGAAAGGTCTACCCTCCCCTTTGGGTTTGATCAGAATACGACAAGATCTTTCAATCCAGACAGAGAGAAACATTGTAAGAACAGTTAATGCGAGCAGATTTTTACAATTGCAGCTTGCCCTATTCTTCTAGTCCAAGTATGGATTTTATTACGCAGATTTTTTTGGTAATAAATGTCAGAGACTTCCAGTATGTATTAAATTTTGTACTGCATTGGTGTATTTATCAGGCAGCAAGAGGTGCCAAGGAAACATTTCCATCCTTTGTGGTATCCCTGTTCCTGTTGTGCCACATTCTGTAGCACTGGTGTTCTCGGGGACTTTGGTGGTGCATACACTTTGTACAAAATACTGCTCCCTATGAGCGAGGTTAGTGTAATCTGTCCTTAAAATTCAAGATAAGGAGTTTCAGCACCTCCAAGTCCTGAATAGTTGCTTTTGTTGCCCACAGCATGATGAGAAGTGGAGCCGAGCAATTGAATGCAGGAAAGATCACCAAGGTCTAAGGGAAACAAATAAAGAAAAAATACTGTGCTGAACAAGCAGAAGCCTTTGCATTGAACAGGCACCAGAAACTTTATCTTCTGGGGGCAGATTGTGTGATCTTTGACTGGTTATCTGCTCCAGAGGCAGAGAATACTTCGGCCAGGAAGGTTTCTTTTCCCTTCATTCAGTCTCTCATTATGTGGCCTGATTTTTGCCTGTTTAACCTTTCGTGCTCACACAAGGTTAGAGCTTCGAGGATATTTTTTGCTGTTCCCACAAAAGCTGTGGCATGAGGGAGGTGCAGAATGCAGCTTCATCTGCTGCAGCTCCTCTGTTAATCCAAACTGCCGCAGAGGCACCGGAATTGCAGGGCTGGGTGCCAAATTGTTTTTGTCTGCCTCTTCTCTCAGGGCTGAGTTACAGGCATCAATACACTCCTGGTTTGTAAATGACAGGATGTAAAATAATGAAAAATGTAAAATACCCTGACCACCTCATCTCCAAGCACGTGGCAGCCCCATTGTATAAACTGGGTCATAAATGAGAGAAACCGAGGCACGTTGCCGTTCAATGTTTGTGGATGTATAACTTGGTGAAAAGAGCAATAATTAAGCCAAATTTCCCTATCTTAAGCTATTTTTGTAACTCCTGTGTGCTGGTTTATGCAGGGTTTAACCCTTGCCATCAAGGGGTATCTGTTGTGATGGTAACTTGCTCCCCTTTCCTGAAGGACAAGTAGCTCCTGGAGCTTGGCTTTTCAGAAATGCTGGCACCCAAATCATCTGGGAATTCATTTGGGGTATGTGAGCTTGACAGCTTGGAAAACGAGACTTTTGGGTTGTAAAATGTTGTTCACAGCCTTCAAAGTTCGGCCATAGGATGGGTCAGGCTGGAAAGGACCACAGTGGGTCCCTGGTGCCCGCTCAGGCAGGGTTATCCTGGAGCACACAGCACGGGATTGTGTCCAGATGGCTCTGGAGCATCTCCAGTGAGGGAGACCCCACACCTTCTCAGGGCAAACTATTTTTCTCAGTTCTAGAAAAGTAGTTTTTCATTCACTGGTGCTGTGGCAGTGGTAAATAATCAAATGTTCAGTGCTTTGGTTGGAGTCAAGTGCAGTGGGGCATAAATGAGACCTTAAACCAAACCTGTCCACAGCTAAAAGCTGAAATACAGTTCCTCCCCCTTCAGATTAATGACACCATAAATTGAAACAAACCTGCAGCGAGCATCCAGGTCAGGGCTTCTTTACTCCTTCTATCTTCAGTGTGAGCCAAATACTCTTAAGTCTTTCCGTTGCTGCTTGGGAATAGATCAGGCTCTAATTGTCCCTGCAATGAAAAGTTGACCTCTTGACTGGTTATTTTTCTTTTACTGAATTAATTTCTTTTTGTGTTTGAACAGAGAAGAGACTTTGAATGCCACTAAAGTTGACTCTTTTAAATAAGGTGAACTGATATTTTAAAATAACAGCGAGGATGCTTCTCTTGCACTGGGTTTTGATGTCCCCTGTAGGAACATTCTGGCACCATCAGGAGTGGAAATAAGTAGAGTCTTCCCATTAACCCCTAACCAAGGTCATACAAAAAATGAATACAATAGAATATATTAGAAATAAGTAGAATTTTTCATGAAGCTTAATAAGGGTGAGCTATACCTTCAGATGTTTTTCTTTTATCTGTTCTATAGCAGCTTGATAAAACTATTGGCTACAAAGAAAATAATTTTTTTTTGTCTATTCCAGCCAACTTTTTTTAAAACTGAAGCATCCTAGATTGTTGGGGGTTTTTTGTTGAACCCTGACAGCGTAAAAACCTTTTGTGTTAATGCATGTATAGTTTTTATAAATGAATAAACTTTTGAGTAATTATAAGTTAGCATTAGAAAAACACTCAAGATGAAATGTTTTATGAATAACAGACCTCTATTGTGACTGTGTGACATCTTAATACTTTAGGTAATAATATTGTTTTTGTGGAGAATTCCAGGAAGCTGTGACCCATAGGTATCTCTTCTGAATTTTTATATCCAAGGAGGATTTAGAGGTCACCCACTTCCTTGGAATGTCTTCTCTCTAGCTAAATCACAAGCATTGTTCTTTGAAAAGAGCAGGAGCAGTAATGAGATGCTGCCTTCTTTCCAAAGAAATATGGAGCCTAGAAAGAAACTCTGTGGGGAAACCAAATGCAACCATCTAATATTTTATGAAGAATTATTTTTCCTCCAGGGTTACTATTTCATGTTTTTATTCTAATAGATCTTGTTAAACAATGAGGCAGGTAACTCTGTCCTTACTTTTAATGACTGCCTTCAAAAAAGTGCAGCTGTTCATCAAGTTAACTGCTTAATTATAGTTCCCTAGGCCATTTACAAATATGCCCAGAAACAGTCTATCAGAATAGAGATTAATTGAAGTCTTTTTGTTGTCTGGGGAAAATTTGAATCAATTTGGTTGTCTAGAGAGAATTTGAGAAAGTTTTCTTGATTTTTCCCTGGTTTTATGAGTGAGCTCACAGGTGAGATGTCAGGGACTTGTGTTGGGGTTGTCATGTGTGACAATTTTTTTCCCAGCTCTAGACAGTCTGTCACTGTTTCTAAAACTACACCTTTGCTGAGGAGCTGATCCAAAGTTTGTATCTCAGACTTTCAATCAGCTCATGGCTGTGTTGGCTTCCTGCTGTGACTCAGAGGACCAAAAGAGCTTCCACTTCAGTGATCAACAGGCTCTGATAATAAGGCAGAATGAGGAGACTGTGATTTTTCTTTGAACACCTAGCAAAAGTTGCTTCATTAAACCATCATCAGTGCAAAAAATATCTGTTCAAATAGGCAGCGCCTACCTGCTAAGAGGTTGGCATCCTGAGCAACATTTTATATTTGATGTATATTCTGCTTTTCATCAGTGCCTGTGGGCTTTGTGAAGTGTTTATGAACTTCTTTGCTTCTCTCCATATGAAAGTGCATTCACCTGCAGGCTGGAGTTCCTCAGTCATTACATCACATAGCAGTAGCTTTAGAGAAAACTGAAAGAGAAATTAAAAAATATTATTCTCCTCTTTTGGTAGTGGAGGTCCTGATCATGCTCGGGCTTCAGTTTTGCTGAGCAATGTAAAGCTACATAACAGGAAGATAATTTATTTCCCAGATACAATAATAAGATAAATATAAACTTAACAATAACAGGTGGAGGCAGCAGATTGAGAGAGCACAAGTTAATGATGATGTGGCTATAATTAAAGTATTAGCAGTGGTTATTTTACAACAGCTGCTTTGTTGTCTGGAACAACCTCTCCAGCTGAAGTAACAATGATATAGGTGAGAATGTAGCTTCTAATGAAAAACCTCCAAAAGGCTTTGCCATCTTGTCATTAATGCCAACTCATCCTGCTGTTTCTAAGCACTCATTACTGATTTATAACAATTACTGGACCCTTCAAAATCTGGTTCAGAAAATTGATTTTATCACAATCTCAGAGTATTTAATGTTGTAGTGAGGTGGGGATTTGCTCCTCATCCATGCTACTTTTGGCATGTATATTTAAAAATCATTTAAAAAAAAAATGAAAACAGCTTGTTCTTTGGAGAGAACTTTTATTAAGGTTTAAATAACTATTTTAAGAATTGTACATTCTCAGCTACATTCTTAGAGTCTATCCTTTTAAAAACTGATGAAGAGACCAAGGGAGTTCCCATATCTGTGGAACCCTCACAAACAAGTGAAGGTGATGCTGAAAGACAGATATCCACTTCATTTCTTGAAAAGCTTGGAGATAAGATGAGGAAGAAAACCAAGCCAAATAATACAGTGAGAAATGTCCCTATAAGTATATTCCAGCATCTCAGTTTTGGCCAGAATCATGTCATTTATGAGGCGTTTTCCATTGAGGTAAATCAGCCAAAGAAGATTAGGGCTGCTGTAGCCATAAAATTAGGAGCAGCTCTGAGGGAAGTTCCCCCTTTGACAGAGACTGACATTAACTGCATTTTCTTTCTGGTCATGCAAAAGCCACAGTAATATTTTGGTTTAGATTTCAAAAGGTAGCAGGTGCAGGCAGCTCAAGACGAGGAACACAGTACATAAGGGAGGTGAGTTCTGTGGTGCTCTTTCACTGTTGTGGTTCTCTGAAAATATCTGGCATACAGTTATGACATATAAAATGTTTATTATTGTAGTTCTTGCCTTCATCTAGGTCTGTCTGTGACACTGATATCTTGCCATTAAGAAGGCAGGAGATCTTTCAGGGTGAAAAGCACAGAATCTTGTAAAAGCTGGGAGTCTGTTCCCACCAGGAGGGAAATGCTTCGGTCCTCAACCCATGGGTTTGTGTGTAATAAATGATTGGAACAAACATATCATGAGTAACTGAATTATCCATCATATCCCATCCTAAAATAGTGACAACTACCAACCAGAGCTAGAGGAAGGTGTCCCTGCCTGTGGCAGAGGGTTGGAATGACATGATCCTTAAGATTCCTCCCAAGCCCAGCCGTTCTGTGATTCCATGGTAATTCCTGGAGCAGCATAGGAAGGCAGAGTTGTGATATACACACTCCTATAGTTTGGGCTTTGCTTCAAAGCAGTGCTGCCCCAGGGATCTGCTGAAGGTGAGCTGGAGAAGCTCCTGGCACCAGTCCGAGCCAGCAGAGTCAGCAAGTGCTCATTAATCATCCTGACCTGCTCAGTCCTTGCAACTCCTCTGTGGCTTCCAGTGCTCCGAGCTGCACCTTGTCCCTCTGCAAATGGAGTTAAAGAAGCAGCTGTTCACTGAGAACTATTTCCTGGGAGAATAAATATCTCAAGTGTCGAAATAATTTTTTTTCAGCACGCAGTAGAAAAATACTATATTCGGGTCAACAATTCATTGGGAGAAATTTCTTGAAAAGGCAGTCTCCTTGGCTTTGAGTGATGCAGCTTTGCAACCACTACATTCTGCAGTGTAAGCTTGCAAGACCTCGGAGGTGTTGTCTTTGCTCAGCACATCACATGTATTAATAATTAAAGCTGGATTTCAAGGGACAACTGGGCTTTGATATGCAACTCCTCTGCCGCCTCCCTGCTCTGTTCATTAGGGACCTTTGGAGTGAGAGAGGAAAAGGGAGAGATCTTCATTCCACTTTTGCTTTGCACAGTGAAAGGGCAGTTTTTGAACTGCAGTAACAAATTTATTTTTTCATTGGTCTTGCTGATTGGATTAGCAATACTGCTGGCTTTATTACCCCTGATTAAAGTCAGGGCACTGGGGATCTGACAAATGAATTCTGTCTGTAGTTCACCCAGCACACACTGTTTAATCCTGTTGATTGCAAGGCTTACCAAAATTGTTTAGTCACAAAGCTAAAGTAAGTCGGCGAGGAGAAAAAAGGTAAATAAAAGATGACTCAGGAGGAAATGTGTTTGCAAATTATATAGACTTATATAAGCTCTACTGAAAGTCCAGAAAAGCAGAGTTAAAAAGTTAGAGCTCTGGCAGACCTTTCAGTCCTGTGGTCGGTGCCTGTACTGATGCTGGCTTATTTTCTGTGCTGTACATCTTTTAAACATTACAGAAGGGAGATAATGTCTGAGTACTCTGCTCATGAAAATTACTCAGTGATGAAACAAAAATAAGAGCAGTACACATTTCACTGCTTTCTGTGTTCCTTGGACCTCAGATCTCCTAAATGTGAAGGAATGATTAAATTATTTTGCTTCCATAAACATTTCTTTTTCCTCCATAAGGCTGAATACAGTAATGGCTCTTTACTAACAGTATTAGTGGTAGACAAATTAGTAAGCTCCTGTTTTTGGTTATAACTCTCTATGGGGTTTGTGGTTTTCATTGTTCTCCAAATGCTTTATGTCTGCAGCCCTCGATTTCTGTCACAGTTTTCAGGCTGCAGCCCTGCTTGGCTCCCACCTGGTGCTGCCAAGCAATTAGGCAGAGAGTAGCCAGATTTTGTGGTGATCCTTCTGCACTGCCAAGGTTTTTGCACTGTACTGTTCAGCCTGGCCTGCTGGTCCCTGCTCCTGGCTTCTCCTGCTCTTTCACTGCAGGAGAGTCTGGTTTGGTGGAGTTTTGCAGAGTTTTGCTTTGCCAGCCCTTGGGAATGATGAGAAGGAAAGACAGGTCCAAGCAGGGACAGAAGACTAAAAGCTGCACTGAGCAGTTGGCTGCTGAGAGTGCAAGTTGAGCAGCAGGGAGGATGTATTCCATGACCTCTTAAGAAAAGCCTAGTCTTAAAATAGCTTGCCAAAGCCTAGAGGGATAGGATGAGATTCACCTTAAAAAGTGAAGTTTGGAGTCCCTGTCATTCTGCAGGTGAAGGTCATGGCTGGTCATTCCTGCATGGAGCATGTTTGTGCTCCTGGAGTGAAAACTGGGAGGTGCTTGTGAGCTTTTACAGTCTTTGTTGTTGGCCCTGCTCAGGATTGAGAGTTGGCCTTGACTTTTCAGTGTTGCTGCTTAATTCAGTACAGTAACACTGGAAATCTTCTGTTAGAAAACACTAAATTAGCTTTTGACTGTAAATGGAGGATATAAAAATGAGACGTGATAAATCAAAGCTCTTTTTTTTTTTAAGGGTGTAATTTATACTGAATAATCTTGGAATGAGTTTCATGGATTTGGAAGCTGAATATTACAATTTCAATGTGGCAGAAATATGTTTTGGTGAGAATTAATTCCCGAGTAACAGAATTATGTTTGTCTACTCAGCCTCTCTCCTCTCCAAGGCAGCATCTGGTTTATTCTCCTTCCCA
Source organism: Daphoenositta chrysoptera (assembly GCA_013397915.1). Lineage (NCBI taxonomy): Eukaryota > Metazoa > Chordata > Aves > Passeriformes > Daphoenositta > Daphoenositta chrysoptera. Next base: position 18,836 of record VZRO01006324.1, on the reverse strand, counting down.
ATTTCACATTTGGATAAAGTCCGAATGAGAAAACTCTGGGCTGTACTGCAGATCCCCAAGTAACTCAGGGAACCCAGTCCTGCTGCAGTCCTTCCCCAGCTCTCTGCTGGAACAGGTCATGGGAAGTCTCTGAGTACACAAACAGAGGGATGATGTGTTTGTCTCTCTAATCTTCCTGACTTTCAGTGAGAAAGGATTTGCAGAATCACAGAATCATTACGTTTGGAAAAGAGATCCAAAAAATCACTGATTCCAACCTTAGGTATTTATAATTTGTTGCGTAGCTTGACCAGATGTGCAGACCAAAATCCCACTTTGGGATTTTGGATTTTGGAAATCCAGGAGAATTAAGTGCAGCATCTTCTCTTGGTGTTTGGATTTGTGTCGTGCTGTGGGAACAGCTCCTCGCTGTGTCCACCCCAGGTGAGAGTTTTGGGAAAGCTGGTAGGAGTGAGCTGCCTCTGCTTGCTCAGCAGCTCCTGCCTGCTTAATAATCCTGCAGTAACAAAGGAGGAGAGTTGGGAGCATCTCTGCTCCTGCTCAGGTGGGCTGTGGTGTTTTCCCAGCAAGGTTGTTTTCACCACTGCCTTGTTATCCTTTTCCCATTGCTCCTCCCTGTCATGTTTGGGGGCTTGGCTTCTGTATTTTTGTTAATAAATTGAAAATACACAGAGGCATTCAAATCTTGTTAAATGATGTTTGGGTTGCCTCATAAAACAAGATAATTGTGCAATCACAAAATGGTTTAAACATCTGATTTGGATTAGAAACAAAAACGCTGTGTAATTGCTCTCTGAAACTTGTAACTCACATGGAATGGATGTTATCAGGCAGATGTTCTTTTATTCACCAGCACACTTGGAATCTCTGGCTCTTAAGTGCCAGGATAAGTGAAACATGCTCAGTTAGCTCAGTAGGCTGTGGCTAATCCTTCTGCCCAGCCTCTGGCTCCAGGTACAGCTCTGCAGTGGCTCCTGGCAATCTCCTCAGGCTCTTGGTGGTGTTAAACCAGTGCACTGAGCCGGGGCTGCAGTACAGAAAAAGTGGCAAAAGTTTGGGAACAACACCTCTTATAACTGCCCCCTGAAAATGGAGGATTTTGTGATAAATAGGCATTAAAATGGTATCAGTGTGTAAAACAGCTTATACCTTGCTATGGAGAGGGAACCTCTGAACAAGACAGTAGAGATTTTAAAATCTGAATTATCTCAGGAGTTAAACTTTAAAACCTAGCTTAATTTTTTACTGTCGCAAAATTAAAACCACTCATTATTGTGCATGCTTTCTCTTAGGTTTCGGACCTGTTTGCATGTTCTGAAGTCAAATAAGTAACATGTCCTAGGGAAGGGCCACAAACCTCCCAGGCAAATTCCACCTCTTCCACCAATCCGACAGCAAATTCCAAAGAAACTTCAGCCTTTAAGTAGTATGTGAGGGGGCTGTTGACAGGTCTGAAAGGATCATCCTGATAAAGTACAGTTCCAGCAGTCCTGAAATCTCTCATCTGGGAGACTCTCAAGGGCTTGGAAGTTCTCAGGACTGCGGAGTAGGAAGTTAAAGATGACTTTTTTAGAAAAAATCTTAGCTAAGCAGAGTATATTTTGGGATTTCTGCTGCGTGTTAGTGGCTTTCCCCTTGTCCTGTTACATGTCCTGTTGTTGCCAGGTCTTTAATTAGTCTTTCTTCAAGCCCAGGATGAGGCAGCAAGTGCTTTTTAAGGTAGTGTAAGAGTAGGGATTGTGTCTCTCTGTATTGAGCAAAGGCCAAACCTTGGACGTGAAAGAATAGTGTTAGGTTTTAAATCCAAAACTTGTTTCTCGTTGCCCTTTAATGCTGTGTTAACCAGCTAAGACTGGGATGTTTAATTTGTCTGGCTCAGTTTCCCTTGAGGATTCAAATTAGACTCTTCTCCCAGCTCTCTGTTGCTGATGGCTGGCAGATTTTTCCTTCTATCCTTTTGTCACTAATGTGAGAAGAAATTAATATCCTCAAACATAAACTTTTTATTGCATAGATGGGACCATACCCTTTCAAGTTCATTTTCTTTGTGGTACCTCAGCTCCTAAAGGCATCATACACGAGTCTAAAAAAGAGAGGCAGAAATGGTGACTGAGGTTTGTATTACTCATCATTCTGAATAAAACACAGAATAAAACCCGCCTGAGCTGGAGATAAGAGGAGCTGGAGATGCACTGAAGCAGCACAAAGGGTGCACGTAGACATCTCTGTCTTCTGCAGAGAAGCTCCCAGGAATCCTCCTTCTTCCAGGAGAACTATAAAATCCTGTTGCTGAATTAATTAATTGCTAGGAAAGGGAAGTTTAGGTCATAAAAGCAAATTAAAACCATAACCACCATACCACAAAGCACCTTCTAATTTTATCGGAAACACTGATCATACTTAGAAGCATTTATGGGATCATTTTTCAAGTAAAATTACGACAAACAGAGAAAAGAAGCCACATGCAAGCAAGGCTTCCAAACTAATTTTAGGAGACTAAAACAGTGAGCAGATCCCGAGGTGCAGCATGAGACTGTAAAGGGATTGTTACTTGTGTAGTTGACAGTCTGAGAATCCATGTGCAGTCATCCTGAAATATTGTAGAATTAACTTAAAGTTGCCTCATGACAAAAATTGATTTTTTTCCTCCTTATCAGACTTTTCTTTCCTACAGGAGAAGAAAAGCCAGTATCGTATTTGTTGCATTTAAAGTGTGCCTAGGCACCTTGAAATCTAGTCTCGTGGATTAAAATGAACTAGGGATGGACACAGGTTTATTTCTGATCAAAACTGGACTTGCCAGCTGAAATTTTGGTGGCTTTTTAGGGTTGTGCTCTGGCTGGGCTGGACAAGTCTGTTGAAGACAGCTGTACTCTGCAGGAATGTTGGACTTCTGGTTCTCATTAACCTGCACAGGATCTCTGACACGGGCAGTCAGGAGATCATGGAAATGTGGCATTGCCTTGCAGGACCTGCCTAATTAAAAAAATACAAAAATAGCCTGTCGATTTGTGCTGGCCTAAACAGTGGATTTAACCTTTCCAGCAAATTTGGGTTTACCTGGCAGTAAAATTTGGCCAAATCTTCAAAATGCCCTGTCTTTGTGCACTGTCACAGCTGCAGGGCTTCGGAGGTGGGAGCTGTGGGATGTCTGTCCCTCGGCACCAGGAGTGGGGCTGGTTTCCTTTAACATTCCTCATTGGCAGAAGATGAATTTCCTGGATGTGAAGCTCACCGCTGGAATCAGGCTGCAAAACAGGAAGGTGGTTATGAATCCGTAGCAGCTGGAGGACTAGATAATTTTGCAGCTAATTTTTCCGAGGGTTTTAGTGCCTGATTGATTGCCTTAGAGAGAACTTTAATTCTAAGTTTAGTTTAAGCCACTCTGCTGGTTCCTTTAACACATTGTCTTCCTTTGGGGTGGAAGAGGAGTAGCAGAATTTGAGCACAGAGCCTGATGTGTTTAAGTTCATGTAAGTTGTTCTGAGGTTTGTGCAGATTAAAACTGTAAATTACATACCAGTATTTAAAACTCCTCCATCCAGAAGCTGTATCTAACTTGTCAATAAGAGTAGGAAGGATTCAGGAAGTAATTTTGATAGTCATGTTGTGTGCTGTGATAAGGGAGTTACAGTGACGAGGGCTGAGTAAGATTCAATGATCTCGGAAAAGGTGGAATTGGTAATTATTTCATTGGAGAGAAGATGAAACCACTTAGGAGAAAATGGTTGTTGTGGTGAGAGCAGCGTTCATGGGGTTATAGAGGAGCTCAGCATCCCTCCTGGAGGTGGAGGGGGTTGAAAATGTGCTAAGTGGGAGAAGGGGAAAACAAGCAGCTGGTATTTGCTAAAGTAAACAGTGACAGAAATGAGGTTGTAGGGCCTGGGAGGACTTGAAAGCACAAACTTTGTTGGGTTTCTGACACATGGGAGGAGCATGGAGAGCTCTGAATGGACGCAGTGTGCAGCAGGTGGCTGGCAGCAGCCAGGGAAGGTGAGGAATTTGAGACTTCACTGGAGGTAAAACAATAAAGGACGTGTTTCACCAAGGAAACATCCAGCAGTGTGGGAGAGGCTGAAATGGGGAAATGTGCCATGGTCCCAAGGCTTGTGCTCACTAGGGCAGCTGAACTCTTCTTCCCCTGGGAGCCCAGATAGGGCTCTCAAACTCCCCCTTTCCTGCTAAAATGGAAAGATTTGTGTTTCCTCACCTCACAGGAGAGCACTGATAGTAAATTCAGAGATTCTCATGAAGTAACATAGACCTAGGACTGGAAGAAAGCTCCTGGGCCACTGACAGAATTTCCAGCTAGAGTGAGCAGATGTGTCTTATTAATCCCTCTATAAACTTGTTAAGCAATTGCTTTAAAAACCTTATGTTCCAGTATTTGTGTCTTCCTTTCAGATCTTACTGTCATTAAATATTTTTTTCATTGCTGTTGCTGTTAAACCATCTGGCAGTGGACGCAGATCTCTAATTTTTCTAAGGTTTTCTTCAATTTTTCTGTTGGGTTTGGAGTTCCTGGTTTAGTACCAGATGTAGCTCCAAAGAAATGAGGAACTGAGGGGCTAAACCACCATTAATGCTTTTATTTTATGACCCATCTGCAGGCAACACTCATTTGAACCATAGACTGAACTTTGTCTGTCGAGATGGAAATTTTGCATTTTCATATGTGTTTAGTTAAAACACAGTTCAGAGCAAAAAAAAATATTTTAAAATCTTGGACTTGTCAAGTCTCTGCTTTCTTTTCAGGAAATAAAGTCTAATAAATAAATCTGGGAAGGGCAGCAATAGGATGGGTGAATCACAGGATATCAGGTTGGAAGGAGACCTCAAGAACCACGTGATCCAAATTTCATGGCAAAATGCTGTGGTGATAATTAACAGGAATATCAAATGTGAGCAACTACAACATTAAACAGCAGAGAAGAAAAAGTGATGGAGAACAAGGATGAAATTATGTTTGAAGATGGTATTTTTGGTTGCTATGACATTTCATTTAAAGGACACGCTGCAGTAGGTGAAATGCAAAATATTTTTTTTTAAATGCAGGCAAAACTCTTGATTCTTGCACAACATTCATGGACACAAGTTACAACTCTTCATGGGGTGTTTTGCTGTGTTACATGTAACTAAACCAGTACACAGTACATCAGCTCTGGTTTTCAGAAAGCAGATTTGTGACATTAATAAAACGCACCTTGGTGCTGTATCACTTTGTTGTACCTTAAATCCAATCATATTTGTCTATGGAAAGAGGAAAGATTAGCTGGAGTAGAAGACCTTAGGTCATGTTTTTCCCCCCATTCAGGCTTGAGTGCAGTTCTTTCCCCTCCTTTTCTCTTTTTGGCTCAAGAGGAAGCAGAAATGGCTGCTGCTCTCATCTCATTTCTCACCTCATCTTTTAACTGGCTGTTTTATCCAAGTTCATTTTTACTCGAGTTGGTGAAGGTCATGCTCCTCTCTGATGTCATTAACTGTGTGACACTTCTTAGAAACCTTCATTTCTGTAATAAATCTCAGAAATGCCAGCTGGGATGTGGGGTAGAGTCCTTTTGCTGTCCTTCCGTGTTTGCATGTTTGTTTTGTGGGGACTGTAATTACGCTCTCTATTTTCTTCACTCACAAGGTCAAGGTATAACCCCTGTTTCCACCTTGCCATCCTGGCTGGAATTGCAGCTCCAGCAGTTCATGTCGACATCAGATACATCTGCTTCCCCTCCAACAACTGCGAGAGCAGAGAAGTCAACTGCACACTGATATCAAGTTCTGTTGATGCCACTCTTTCTTCAGGCTGCTTTGAGTCACTCTCCAGATAAACATTCCCATCCCAACTATTTGTATGTGGTTTTTTTACTTCTATTTGTATTCCATTTTCATACATTTATTTGAGGCAGAATTGGCTCTAAGTGTAACTCTACACCCAAAAAGGTGTTTTTGTGCTCCACGTTGCAGTTGGTTAAGTATCCTGTCTGCCACTTGGATTTTGGATCTTCTTATCCAAACTAACTTGCAGATTGACACCAGACTTCCAAGAAAGTCTTGGTGTGAGCCACGCAGCCTCCACCCTGGAGCTGTGAGTTGTACAGCTGCGCTGATGCTCAGTATTTACAAAATGATCAATGTGAAAGAAGAGACATCCCTGTGGCAGCTGCTGCTGTTCTGGGTTCCTGGCCAGGACGGCAGCAGAAGAGCACATCAGCATCCTTGGTGCCATACGGCTTGAGACTGCTGTGTCGCACACCATGTGGAAGATGAGAGAGAATAATTTCAGCTGAGTATTTAGGGAAGGCTGCTGGGTATTTAGGTGTCCTCAGCTTGACCCTTTCTCTGCAGCGTGTCTGCTTAGTTAAGTCTTGTCAGCGTGAAGGTTTGCGACACATACTTTTCCTTGTATCGGATAAATTATTCTTGTGAGAATATTACTCCAGCGATTGATTTCACCCTATGGCTCCCTCTCACCAGCTCTCCTTCCTGTTGTGAGCAGTCTTTACGTCCTGACATCCCCTTTAAGTGTCTTCACAAATGACTGAATTAACTTTTCTTTTGTGAGTCTTATCCTGTGTGTTAGACAAAGCTGGTGGTGTTGGTGGAGCTGCTTTCTAGTTAAGCACTTGTATCTGATATCAAATGCCCCTTTTAAAATGCAAACAAAACATATTCTGCCAAAATGAAAACAAATCCTGTTAAGCAAAGACCAGGCACACAGGGCTTGCCTGATGTTCAGAAGTTATTTTTTTTGCTGCTGTGAACTCCTGTCAAAGCCTAGAATCCATGAAAGCAAAAGAGAGCCTTGATTCACTTCTCGTGCCCTTGGGGAATATAGATGGCAAAAAGATTTAAAATTCTGATCCAGCTGCTTCAGAAACATGGCATCTGAGATAAATTATTTTCACTCCACAGCAGCAAGTGAACTTGTGCACTGAAGTTATTCCTTTTGAACTTGTGAGGGGTGTGCAGCACAAGTGTCTGGAGCCCCTGGCACCGAGCACCCCCGTCCTCAGCGCTGTCGCCTGCCTGGCTCGGGCTTGTCCCAGAGCTGTCAGGCTGCTGCCTGTCCTCTGCTGCTGATCACTTGACTGGAAAATGAGAAGATAATTAAGAGTCTGAAATTTAATAGGGCATTGTTTCAAAAACAAGGCAAGGGCCTAGATGGAAAGGATTCCTGGTGGAAATCACCTGGAGATTGCATGTTTCACTTAACTGCAGATTTGCCTCATAAATCTTAACAGTTCTGTTCCATATTGAGTGAATTTAGTGTCAGCAAATTTTAAAACTCTGTCTAAAGTGTCTAATGAATTTATAAGCCACTAGAGAAGATAGGATGCTTTGCTTGCAGCGTGGAGCTTAATTTGATGTTCAAGGTCAGCACATCAAACTTCTCAATCAGGACCATAATGAGGAAAACATTCCTGCTCAAGCAAAGGAGCAACAAATAGGATCAGTGCAAAAAGGAGCATTTACACAGCTGATTAACATGTTCTTGTTTTAGTCCGCTGTCAAAGTTGAACCAAAACTCTTATCTGCTCTCCTATTTAACTGGTGCATTAAAATGTAAAAAAGTTTCCAAGGGATTGGTAAATGGCTGTGAAACCACATCATCCCATTTTATTAGCAAGGTGACAGTGTTCTGGTGCCCTACATTTCAAATGGAAAAGCTGAAGCCTTCCAGTTTTAATGCATTAAATGGTCTCTTAAATTGGGCTGGAGCAGAAGCAGAGCATGGGGAAGGAACTTGAGAAAAGCTTTGCAAAAGATCTGAGAGCTGCTTTGGGCAATTAGTGAAGGTATTCTGTTTATATTAGCAAATGAAGATAAGAACTGCTCAGTTCTTTTGCAGCAGAGTTAAAATCTCAGTCCTTAGGGCACTCTTTTCAATGGAAAAACAGTCTGGTGCTTTAATAATTTTATTTGTACAGTTGATAACAAGAATTGCTTGTGTCTTCACACGCTGATGTCCAAGGGTTGAAGCAAGTGTTCAAGTGTAGCTGCTTTCTTCAAGTGCTTCAGGCACTTGACCTTCACTTTGCCCTTCAACTGGGTGTTTTTGGCTCTGCATCTGCAGACAACACAAGTGGAATGTCCAAAATTATTTCAGGCTGAGATACTGTCAATATGTCATCAACTACAGCCCTACTGGGGAGTTTTAAAATTCCTTCCAACACATAATGGATATATCTGTTTAAACAGTTCTTAAAATTCTGAGGAGACAGACAAATCCGGCAGAAAATCAATATGGTGTTGCTAGTGGCTCTATTATTTATTAATTTCAGCACCATCCAGGACTGCTAGGTGAATACCAAAGGCCAGGATTTTTTTTTTTTTAGTACATTATGAAGATAATATCTTAAGGGGGTGGGAGGATAATTTGAAAGTCTTTTATCAGATAAATATCTCCAGAGGGTCCATCAACTCAACTCCATTCCTTTTGAAGTCTGAGGTTCATTTTAGAGTAAAACCTGGGTATATAGACTAATATTTGCATGGATTTCTGTAGAGTTACTTTTCTTCACAGTGTTTTATTTTCTCTGGAATTAGAATATGTAACCTTTGGTGTGATCCTTGTGTCCATGATGTTCTGTAATCTTTCTAGGGAATGAAGTGAAAATAGTGTATAGAAATATTTCCTTTCCCTTGCTGGGCTATCTGGTGTGCCTTATAAATAAAGATTTAAGAAAAGCTGCTCCAGTAAGTATATTTATATTGACAATAAATCTATTTTATCACTGCACAAGCTATTATTGCTCATCGTGGGTGTCCACTGTAAATTGGCAATAGCTTGGGGCAGCTCCTAAATGGTGAATTGTGATTATGAAGGTATTAAAGCCAAGGCACTCTCCTCAGAATAAGTAGGTAGTGATGACACCATCTGACTTGCAGATCTACTTCCTGCAGGTATTTATGGTCCAACCTGCTGATGGAAGACACTAAAATAAGTTCTTTTTGCTGACTAGCTCCTGGAAATGGAGCTTTTCTCAGGGCTAAGCAAATTCACCCATCCTTCTTGGGAAAGCTCTGATAGCAGGATCTTTCAAGGCCAGTAATATATTCAGCATGGAAAAAAAAAAAAGGATAAGTATTTTAGTTTCAAAATTAAATTGCTGTGCTGTTGAAAACCAATGTGAGGAAGCCAATAAACTGATCAAGATAAACCTAAAGGTCTCCTGGGAATGGGACAATCTCCTGGACATCTCCTAGAGCATTCATAAAAGTACTGGTAGGAGGGAATTGTATTCCTTTGCTGCAAAAATATGCCATTGTGGGGGAAAACATGGCAGGTTTTGTGTTTTTATCTTTCTTTTTCAAATGCGAGCTGCAAATCTGAATTCTGTGCAGAGCCTGGTCAGCAGTACACAAGGCTAGAAAGGGAAACTAAGTCTAGAACTAAAAACTGTTTATTTTGATGCATTCCTAGAACCAGGATGCTGAGGTAGGATGCAATGGGCCTTCTCAGGACCATGCTGGCCAACGGGAGTGCCCATTTTGGGGGAATTTGGGGCAGCTGGATCAGTCTGGGTAACCAGCTCCAATTTTCTGCTGCTGTGGGAATGCCACGTAAGGCCTTACATAGTATTGTTTTCAGAGTACTGTTGTGTTTTCATTTCAGTCTCTTCCCTCCCCTGTTTGGAATCAAGTGACTCCTCTTGGAGTCCCTTTCCCTGGCCACCACACAGATCCCTGCTCCAGTGTTCAGCACCTTACTGAGATTCCTCCCAGCTTAGGGGAGAGTGTTTCCCATTTCCCACAGACCTGGCTGATGTCCTGCACAACGCCAGACTTACATCTCCCTGGTTAAATGGATAAAATTGATTAAATGGTTAAATGGGTGATTAAATTAATGGTTAAATGGATCAAGGAACGGAGCCCAGCTGGCTGAAAGGAGCTCCAGGTGCATGGACAGGGCTCGTGGCTGCTGTTCACCCCCAGAGCTGTGGGATTCCCTCGGCCTCTGCCCATATTTAAGTTACTGGTGGTCACAGAGTGGTGATCAGTTATTACATTGAATTTCTAAAATGGTTCTTTCTGGTTCTCTGAGAACTTTCCAGTGAGAGGAAGGCAGAGTTTCAGCTTTCACAGCAAGTTTCACATCCCTGGAACAGCTGGGATCCAGAACTTACAGTTCATTTTCACCCTCTGTTAGGGAGTCAATCCTGTGACAGGTACAGAAGTGGTAATCTCCTCTTCATCAGTAATAAGATTGCTAACTAATTATTTCCAAGACTGGAATTATCCTCCTGTAGCTGTCTTAGAACCTTTCTCTTACACCATTCTTTTCCTTCTCTGTACTGAGAATGAAAACAACTTTCTATGATGTTTTTCTGTCATTATAATAGACTGAACCATTTTGTAATAAAACCATAGCAGAAATTTTTTAGACTGCAGTTTAGAAGAAACTTCTTATGAGGTTTTTATGTTGTATTGTTTAAATATTATTTCATTCCCGTTGTTGGGAACATGCCATTCCCATTTTGGCTTCCATGCTTGATCTGATATTTGTGTAATGGGGGTATAAATTCTGTTTGGACAGTTTTATGGACATTGTAGGTTCTGAGATTTAAGATATAGAAATAGTTTTAAACTATCTAAAACTAGTGGAATCTGATCCTGATCTGTGGAGTCAAAATCAACAGTAAGAATGGTTTTATTCTCATTTGAAAAAAAAAATAAAAAGCACATGTGATAGTAGTTTTTAGAAACCTCTTTGGAGTTTGAATCTCAGAGTTGTTTTCTAGTATAATGAATCTAAGTACTTTATCTTTACTATCTATTAATGTGTTTGTATGCATAAAATCCCCTTTAAATCATGTATGGATTAGGTCAAGTTCAGTCAAGGAAGAATCTTGGCCAAACACAGTAAATCATGAAGTCACACATGAAAAATAAGCTTTAATCCACTTAGCAGGTTCTCTGTACAAGAGCTGTGAACCATTTTATGCACTGAGTGATGGGGTGTGGACGTAGGACTCCTGTGGGAAATTTATGAGTGGATATTTGGGAGAAGGTATGTGCTGTAAACGCAGGGAATCTCATTCCAGGATTTCTTTGTGTTTTTAACAGTAATATGCATTTTTGGAAGGGTTTGTGGTTATTGTTTTGGTTTTTTATTAATTCAGTAGGGGGATTCTCTTTGCCAAGTGGACTGTGTAGCTTTCTTAAGTCTAGTGCAGCTTATTGTTTCATTTGGAATTCCAATTTGCAATAGAAAGAAATTTCTTAATGTCAGATTTGAATTAGCATATTTTTTCTGTAATATATTTGAACATGCAAATATTTTATTCTAGTTTATGATATCAGAATACCTGCTAAATACACTTTTATCTTCCCCTTCACTAGAAAAGCCGTTGTTACCTGAAATATATTACTTTTGTTGGAGACAGATATTTTTCGTTTTCAGTAATTTATTATGTATAAATCTTTGCTTATAACTTCATGAAGCCTTCAGGCTGGAGGCATTGTTGAAGAAGAGTTATAGAAGGCAATCATTTTTTATATGTTCCTAATAAATGGAACTAGGCCAGGTAAGGGTATAAAAAAGTCAATCTGCAAGAAGCAAAGACATGAAGCCAGTGGATTGCATTTGTGTTCTTATCTGAATAAGAAGCAGTGCAAATGCCACAGAGAGATCAAGTAAGGTTTGTTGTGCATGTGGGTACATAAAAAACTCCGTGAAAGGAGAATTCTTATTCTGGGTGAGTTATTTCTTTCTCCTGAGGAGCCCACGTAGGGGGTGTGTGTCAAGTGGTCGTGTCCCAATGCAGTTTGGTTATCTTGGGTTTCACATCCAGAACAACCCCTCAGATCTAAGTTTGCAGCTGAATTGCTGATGTCATTTTTCACCAAATACACTTGAAATTGTATATCTCTTGACTGTGTGGAGCTGATTTTCCTCATGCAAACACAGGGAGAGTTTTCGTGTTCAGCCTCGCCGTGTGATGCCAGTGCCACCATTAAACCTGGACAGTTACTGGTGAGTGACAGGGACAGAGCAGCCAGCATTGTAGAGCTCTGGGGTATGAAATAAAAATCACATTCCATGACCATATATTTGTATATTAAACAGCCCAAGGAAAACAACAACAAAAACTCCCCCCTCAGGACTCCTCCCCCTGCAGCACAGGCGTATTCTGGGCTGCTTCTCCCGCCACTTAGGATCCTAAAAAAGTTACAGGTGTCCTCTGACACCACCTCGGTGCTCTCAGAGCAGCAGGTAAGAGCCTGCAGTGCCTGTGCAGCTGTGGCAGTGTAAAATCAGGGTCCCAGGGAGTGCAGAGGTTCACCTGAGCCGTGGTGCTGGTGTAAGTTCCCTGTGGGACAGCGTAAGCAGCGCCGTGTCCCTGCCCTCACATCCTGCCTGACCTGGGGAAGAGACTCGGCTCCTCTAAACCCTCCTGGCTGCCTTTGGCAGGGTTCCCTTACTGTTGTTCACTTGGGGACGTGTCCCTGTTGCACCCACTGCTGGCACCGTGTCCATGTCACTGTCCCATTTGTGCCTCGTGTGGTTCAACAGCAGCTTCTGCTTGGCACCTGCACAGAAATCCTGGTTTGTTTTTAACGCAAGGAGCTGAAAAACTCTGAATTCTCAGAATACTCACTAGTGGAAATGATGGTTTTCAGGGTAGTAGATACCCTGAGAAAAATATGTTTGTGTTTGTGCTAAAGAGGGCGAGCATCAGGGTCAGCCTGGGCACAAACACAATTGGGAGCTGTGGGAGAGTTCAAGGCTCCTGGTGTTCAGGTATGGAAACAACACAGTAAAACAATGAAAATAAAATTCCGTCTGGATTATTTTTTTTAAGGAAAAAAAAATTATTAACTCAACCAAATCTAACAACTCTTAGGCAGAAGCAGGGTGAGTAGGAGTTTCCGTGACCTTCCCCAGTGTGGGGATGTCTCACCCGTCTGTGTTTCCCCAAGTGAGGGCTTTGCTGTTGGGAGCAATGCTCAGCCTGAGACACTACCTGAAGAGAAAGATTAATGTGTCAGTGCTGGCTTAAGTTGTCAAGCACATAATATTTCTTTTTTTCTAAAAAAGTAATTACTAGTGAAGTAAAGGATGGGTTTAGGCATCCAGAGGTTTGAACTGACATGAAGTATTTGGTGCTACTATTCTAAGAGGTGATTTATCCTGGTGGATCCAGAAGGCTGGTGCAATGAAAATCTTTCTGGTTACTTTTACTGCTTACCATGCATAAAATCCCTGAAAGAGAAATATCTGAACTGTCCCAAAGAGTAATACTGGAAAGAAACCCAGGATGTGTGGTTCCTTGCAGTTTGTATTCATCATCTCACTCTCATTGTTTTCTTTTTGTTACCTGGAGAAATCCAGTAAACTATGAATAATATTTACTGCTAAAACACCCCAACACTTTCACTCTGTTGTTAGAACTGCGAGCTGCAGAGCTGGAAATGAAGTGAACGCAAGATGATTTGGCTGATTACCCATTTTCACAATGATAGGTTTCCTTGTTGCGTGTGAAAACTAAACGATGATGTTTAAGTCACGACTGCACCTTGGCAGCCTTTGAATTTGGATGTGCAGAGCTTTCCTTGAGGTAATACCAGAGCCTGGTAGCACCGAGCAGTAATTGATGTGACTGATCTGCGAGTGAACCCTGCAAGGTGTAAGAAGAATAGCAATGACTTGCAGGAGCTGCAGGAAGGAGCCAGGCTGTGTTTTACCCTGCTTCTCTAGGTGTGTGCATGCAGCTGCAGGTTGCACGGACTAACTCTGTGCTCCACAGTAAAGGGCATCCTCATCTCACCCCAGAATTTTAGTTTTCATTCATTTCAAATACATCTCTAAACTGAGAGGTTTTATGGGCAGTATAAATTCTCTTGTATACACGTTGTGCTAAAAATGGATTTTTTTTTTCTGTTCATAAATCTTCCTTCTAAGCAAAATCCCTGTGGCATTTGGAGTGTTGCTTTTGTGTTGTTTCATACCAAGTTACAGGATGGTTTCTTGTATGCAACAAAACAGGTTGCTTAACTTTTGCAGGTGTTTAAAAGAAAGAGCAGTTTCCTTCTGCTAAATAGTCCTTAAACTAATAAAGTATAACCTATTATGTATGGTTTAGTGTTAATACATTTATTTCTGAATTTGGCCATAGTACTACTTCTGCTGAAAGAACTCTCTGCAAATAGCTGGCTTCAGACAAGGGCTGCAGAATGTCAGACTCACATTCCCTTATTTTATTCAGTATATTTCAGATTTGAAATGATGCTTTTGCTTACCTCTTGATAAAAAACACTTCCCTTGAAAAGCACCTCTCCTTGGCAGTGACTGCTGAGGTGCTTCTGAGGACCCTGATGCTCCAGGAGGTGCCTTGCAGCAGGGCTCACAGTGGCAGTGCTGATGTTCAGCTGATGGTTCAATGTTTCAGTCTGGTGAACGTGGAGCTGTGGTGGGATATTTCAAAACAACCATGTCTCGTAGGGCATGGTGAATGGGACCTTTTCTCCTGGCTTTTTCAATTCTTTTCAGTGAAAGTATGATGTGAAAGCAGAAAATGGAGGGTGATTAATGAAATTGGTGGTGGTTAAACTGAACGAGCCCATCTCTGCCTGTTGTGTATCACACCAACGATGGTTTGCACAGAGCCTTGGCAATATGAGAAAAGTAGGTATTTCATCCCTAATTTCCTTAGTTTTTCCCTGTCCTCTGCATGCAGCTCCAGCCCTGGCAGCACTGCTACGTTTGAATTTCTTTGTTTTTTAGAGTTAAGGTGAGGGGCAGGCGAGTTTGTGTTGCTGAAGATCAATGGCAGCACTTTCATTGACTTCCATGGGGTGAGAAAACAGCACCCAGGAATCAGGGACGGGGAAGGAGCGATGGGCCATTACTGTTTGGATCTGAGGGGAGGTGGGAGTTAAAAGGGTCATGAAGTTTATGCATTATTGACAGAATACCCATAATGAGTCCTTAGGAGCTATTATACAGTGATATGTGAAGGCCTTAGTTGGGGATGGTTTAATTTATGAATCATTTCTGTGATGGATTGCCTGCTCTGTCAGCCTGGCTGCTGCACTAACTCGGGGTTCTTAATTCACTGTGGAAGATTTTATGCAAAGTAATTGCTGTACAACACCACTCTTCAGAATGAAATAATGTGGCTGCTCTTCCCCCCCTCCTACTGGGGAAAGCTTTTGTTCACATTCTGACCAGTGCCCCGTTTGTGGAGCACCATCTGGAAAAGCTTTGCAAGGGAGCAGCTCTGCTGAAGAAAGGAGCTTCTGAAATGCCCAGTGTTTTTGCACTTACAGGTCTAATCTTTCAGGTTTCGGGTTCGCTTCTGTCTAATGAAGTCTCATGTTAATTCAGGCAGAGGGAACATATTGAAATTCTTCCTTCACAAATCCTCCAGAGGAATCCAGGAGTTGGTTCGGAAATATCAGGGGTGAAATTTAAAAAGGTCTTTTTATTATTTTGGTGGTTTTCCTGTACAGTCTTGAGCGAGACTCATAATCTTTCTCTGCCTTTCTCTTTTTACTGCCAAACAAAGTTGCCTATGTGTCCTTCTTTTAGAGAAAGTGAAAAATTACTTTTTCAACCAACATAAAATGAGGGAACTCAGTTTTACAGAATGTGGAGCCCCAAAAAAGTACAAAATAAGTTCTGAGGAATTAGACAAATTCTGTTCCCATCTGCAACACTTGGATGCTGTGGCCCAGATGCAAGTTCAATCTTGGCAAATCTCAACACAAACAGAGTTTAGAAGGATGGAGCACCCCTCCTACAAGGAAAGGCTGGGAGAATTGGGGTTGTTCAGGCTGGAAAAGAGAAGCTTTGGGGTGACCCAATTGTGGCCTTCCAGTACCTGAAGGGAGCTACAGGAACGATGGAGAGAGACTATTTGCAAGGGCCTGGAGTGTCAGGACAAGGGGAATGGCTTCAAAATGAAGCAGGACAGGGTTAGATGGAATACTGGAAAGAAATTGTTCCCTGTGAGAGTGGTGAGGCCCAGAACAGCTGTGGCTGCCCCGTCCCTGGCAGTGCCCAAGGCCAGGCTGGATGGGGCTTGGAGCAGCCTGGGACAGTGGAAGGTGTCCCTGCCAGTGGGGCAGGCAGTGGGTGACACTGGATGGGCTTTAAGGTCCCCTCCAACTCAGGCTATGTTATGATTATATAATTCTGTAATTCTTCCCTTCCCTCCTGATGTGCTGATTCCCAGTTCTGAGCCAGCCAGGATGCTGACCCAGGTCAGGCTGTGATCATCGAGGACACGCTGAGGACCCTCTTTTCTCACCTGGTTCTCCCTGTGAGCCCTTCCCAGCAGGAATTGCCTTTCCCAGAGGGCAGGGCAGCAGTGTGAGGTTAAATTCCTGTTCTCCAAGGCCTGGAGGGGCTCATCTTCTATACACAGTGCAGGGCCGTGCAGGGATGCTGGAGTCAGCCCCAGAATAAGAAGCTTGTTAATGTGGTAGATGCTTAATTTATTCTGCTCCTCAGGGGATGAGTGGCGAGTCATTACTGAGCAAGAGCACAAACACAGAAATCCAAGGCATGGTTTTGATAGTTATTTTAAAAAATCTCAATTCCTTCATTCTGCTTTCCTAATTCAAAGCAGGGATGGAATTGTACTATATTCTTCTGGGAAACACAAAAATGGATTCCTCTGGGGGGAAAAATTCAAATTTGAGTGTAAAAATAACTCGAGTGATCCTTTTTCTTTCCATTAATATGTCCTATTTTTGAAGCCTAGAGATGAAATCTTGTAAGGCTTTTTGTCTTTTCCTTTCAAACAAATGGATGAATAACTTAAAAGTGCAGTCCTAGAAATCTTGTAAGAGGGTACAAGCTCTTCTGCCTTGGACAAGATTGATGAGGTTAGCCTGACTGGCAAGTGTGCAGTTTACATGCTAATAGCAAGGAGGTTGTCTTGCAGGGAGAAAATACATTGCAGAGTAAGTGTGGAATGTTTATTAGTCCCAGTAAAGTGCAACGGAGACAGTACAGATGATGTAAGAGGAATGTTGTGCAGGAAATATAAGTCATAAGATCAGACACATGTGTTTCTTGGCCAAAACCCCCTTGTTTTATAAGGGGTCTGTGAGGCCTCGGTGCAGACAGACGTCGCCCTCATCATCCTCACCCCACGCTGGGTTCCACGGGGGGCAGGCACTGCCCAAACAGCCCCGTGGCTCCCGAAATCAAGGGTGGGTAAGACCTCGTAAGCAAACTCTCAGGCGACCCATACTTGGTTTCAGGGGCTGTGGGCGCTCGTCTCCGCCGGGTTCGGTGCTCCCACGAAATGCAGGACAGCAGTTCTGCCCTTGCCCTGCTTCCAGAAAAGTCTGGGACAAGGAGAAGTTGAGTGAAGAGCCTTCTGCATTGGGAGATACCAAGCTTTCCTTTCGTTGGTGGAGAGGGAAAGCAGGGAAGGTTTGAAATCTCACCGTCCTTTTTGTCATGTGAGTCGTGAATTTGAGGGAGATTTTAAGGCACAGTGACTGGAAACAAAATGAAATTTATCCTGCTGCTCCGTAAGTCGAACTTTTTTGGTGGAAAGCATCTTGGTGTCATTGGCTGAAGCTTCTTTGTTTTCTTCTCAGTTTTACATGACCTACTACTTAATAAAATCAAAACGTGATGAATTTACCTTACTGTAATTTTAGCATGTGGAAGGGGATCACAAGTCTTTATGCTGTACCTACTTTTCTCTAATTTTTTTTCTTGACAAATAGAAAATTCAATTAGTTTTCCTTTTGAGAATGTTGGTTTTATAAAAGAAACCCATCAAGAAATGTCTTGCAGTAGTGACTGGGTTTTTTAATGTTCAAGTACCAAAACTTCATTTTTTAAGTTTGTTGGACAAACCGTTTGAGTTTTCATTCAGCACAGCTAAAGATTTACTCACATTCCTATTTGCCAAATTAGAATGGACATTTCCAACAGACTGTTGTGGTGTTATCAACTGCAAATAAACCAAAGGAAAAGCTGGCAGGAAGCAGGAGGAGTCTGATGCTTCTTACTGAAAAGGTTTATTTTTCCCAGTGAATGTGGTTCTTATCCATGTTAACATTCCTCCTGGTTGTGGATCTGATCGTGTTTGCCTGTCCAGGTGTAGCTCTCTGCACTAATTATTCCAATATATCTTGGATTTTGTGACCCTTGAAACAGGTGACAAAGGTAGTGGGCCAAGGAATCAGTGTTTTACTACAGAAAATCCACTCCATGTCTTTGGGTTTTGGTTTTGCCTCTGGGTACAGACAGAAAAATATAAATCAAGGAAGGATGGACAAATAAAAGCATCTCTTACGTGATCAATTGTTGACAATAATCTTCAACAAAACAAGGCAGCTGCTCTAAATATGCTCCAAAATTCACTGTCAGTGGCTTTCCAATCTTAAACACTTAGAAAATAAAGAAATAAAGAAGGCTTTAAATTGATACTTCCCTACAGAAACAGAAAGTTCAAAAATTGGAAGACTCTAGCAAGAGTTTTAAAAAATAGATACATAAAATTACATCCCTGCATGCCATTTATCCACATCCTTCCCTATTTGATGACTGGCAATCAAAATAACCTGCTCCCCAATCCTCTGAATAGGCNCGCCCCAACCCACTCAAAAGGCTTGTCTTTCCTTGGTTTTTTTTTTTTTTTTTTTTTTTTTTTTTTTTAATTGCTCTATTTCCTTCTGGCATGTAACACACAGTGCTGACTTTTTTCTTTCCTCATACTTGAGATGTAATAGTTTTCAGAGACATGCTTTTCTAGAAATATAAAATTCTGGGTAGTATATTTCTAAAGCTGATTTACTGTTTTTCTTTTATTAGCTTAAGGGTTAGAAGCTTTGGACAGATTTTAAAGTGTTTGATCTTTTTTTTTTTT